>JAOBRD020393436.1:6845-19553 GCA_027575215.2 Hydrozoanthus sils
CAGTGCGACCTTGTGAGCACAATCTGTACAGTGCGACCTTGTGAGCACAATCTGTACAGTGCGACCTTGTGAGCACAGTCTGTACAGTGCGACCTTGTGAGCACAATCTGTACAGTGCGACCTTGTGAGCACAGTCTGTACAGAGCCATTCACATCTTGATGCAAAGTGATCGTAAACTGCTTGCTTTTAACTATCAAATACTCCCTCTAAAGCTGTTTTACCTTGTAATGGCCATTTCATTATCCATAAAAATAGTGCTGTACAAATGTGGATCATTATTGTTGTTGTATTTTTATGAACAAACTTACACTATGAGCAGTCCCTGTTCTTCTTCTTCAGTTCATTGGTAGACAAGCTTATAATATGCGTGAACTGGAGCTAATATAAAATCTATTAAGCAAGGGGGACCGGGATGGGAGAGAAGAATATTTTCATTTTCATTTTATTCCACTTCTCTTTCTCCCACACCACCTCCCTTGCTTGATAGTTTTTGTCCCAGCCCCAGTTCTCGCGCATTAACCCGTTTACCAGCAAACTAAAGAGGGAAAAGTAGGGACTGTTTGTAATCTAGAGTAAATCATTTCTTGATAACAAAGCTTTGTATAAAGTTCTGTAATAAAGTTCCAAAAATAAAGATGGGAACAAGAAATCTCTAATGTTTCTACTTGACTTAATGAATTGCTTCTAATCTTCTCTTAAATAATTTTTTGTTTAAATAGGTATATTCTGTATAACTCTTGAGATCTATACAAAGACTCTCTTAGTTTCAAAATATGATTCAAATAATATACAAAGAAGTCATAGAAGTTTGGGTGTTTTACTCAGGAACTGGTGCAAGAACACGCGTACACTGCACTGGACTATGCAGACGAGCTGGATGACTGGACATCAACAGATTTCTATGAGAAGAAAGTTCACAAAATCCAGCTTCCATTTGTTCAGGTTTGCAGCTATTGTTGATGTCGACAAAGAAAGCATTTAAATCTTTAGTTGACGGCATCAACTAAGTCCTCCACAAATTGGTTAAGTGATACTTGTAAACGTACAATAGAATTTCGATTACATATGATTTTTGATTTGTAGTTTACATTTTAAACAGCACAGGTAAATGGAATGATCTGTTACTTTTTGTTAGTCATTGAATGATATGTTATATGAAAGCAGCGACAGCTAACTAAACTTTTGTCTAATTTCTAGCTTTATGGCTGAGAGGGTGTTTCAGAGTCTAGGTTTTAGTTATGTATCTTACCTAAAATTAAAAAGGTACTATAATTCAAACCCCCTTTAGACGCAGTTTCTCTTAGATCCTTAAATCTTAAATTTAGCTCTGATTTAGTTCATTGTCAAGTCATTGCCAGTAAGTAATGATTTTTTTTTTCAAAATTCTTAAAGTGTGATTGACTGTGCCGTAGAATATTTTTCAGGCGTTTCACCTACAAGTCATTTCTTCCTCTCGTCCATTTAAACTGCACTTAAAATCATTTAGCTTACATGTAAAAAGATTAGCATGCTCACGTATGAAATCATTTCCCCAACTCGCACCAAAAGCTGTTTCACTCGTTTTTTACACATATGCATGAGTAACACTAATGTTTCAGTTATACTGTAAAATTTTGTTAAAGGATTAATTTACCTCGGGTACTTACAGACAGTATAACAAAATACGATTACATGTTTTTCAATGTTGTTTAAGAAATTACTTCTGAAGTCGCTGAGTACCGCAAACAAAGTACAGCAGATGTGTAATTATACCTGGGTCCCTGCTTTTCAGAGTTAATAACCAAACAGGCCTATCAACTTTGTCAGGCTCAGTGAAGTGCTTATATAAGGTAGTTCTGTAGGAAAGTAAGGCTCGCAATTCTTTAAGAAATTACTAAGAATGACTAAAACCTTTTTCTGGTTAGATGTAGATTGTTTGAAAGAGTTAATAGCCTCATTTGGGTCAGGTTTATCAAGCCAAATTTGTTTCAACAAACCCTTCAAACCTACTTTACAACACTGCTACGCTTCTGCTATACTTCACTCCACATGCATTAAGTATGGTTTAAAAACATAACTACTAAGTTACATAACACCGAAGTTCTTTATCAAATGCAAGTTTAAAAAAAATAATTCTAAAAATTATGATTTCAAAAAAGGTTTACAATTATATTTATTTTTACCTATTGATAGTTCAGATATTTGATACTATACCGACATGCTGACTTACATTGCAGACAGCAACAAAATCCCAGAATGGCAACACAAAAAATGAGGAAAAGGAGAAAGCAAGGAGACAGAAACAAGGAAAGCGACTTCAAGAGATTAATGCCAGAAGGAGGGAAGAAAAGGCAAGCAACATCATGTAGTTTTGTTACACAAGTCATTTCATCATACAACACTTCCGTCTCTTTTGTATACTGCAGTAACTAATCATACGTATACTTACTAGCTGGTAACTTATACTTACTTAATAACTTAATTGCCTTTGATAAAAGCTCCCAATGTCTTCTCATATGTGCTAACTAATACCTTCCGGTCCTTCATTTTGTTCTTGGTGTACCTTTGCCAGGTGTCCGTCCATTGATGCTTGGTATGTTCTTCTACAGTTGTTGTATATAATTATTTTATTGTGTTGCATAGTTCTAAATATCATGGAACCCATTCCACAGGAAGCCTACTATATATGACACTAAAACTTGCCCATTTCTAGCAGAGTTCTACTGACGCCAGTCTCTCTGGGGTAGTACTTACGAACACACTATTTTATAATACTACAAATAAATTTAATAACGATGACAATTGTGTTGCCTGATTTTCGTATTGGTGATACAAAGGAACCAGCAGCAAAGCAGGTTGTTTTATATTCCGTTAAGAAATAAGATGATGAAAGTTTTATACGGATAATTATCATTCTTGATGAACCGTATCAGAATATTAACGACCTGTGACGAAGTGCTAGTTTCTTCCTTATTTATTTTTGTAGATTTCAAGAGAAACTCATTAATTGTTTTAGGACATAGCCAAACGTTTACAAAAATTGACTCTTGCTTAATTGTCATAGAACTTTTGTTCAGACTCCATTAATTAAAGTTGAACTTGTTCGAAATTTTAAATTTGAGTTCCCTTTCCCACACGTCAATCTGTAAATACAGGATATATAAAAATGTTTTGAACCAACTAAATGCTCGCAACACTTCAAACTTGTTGGCGCATGTCCTTAATTCTTTTTAAGTATTCAAATTAACTTCAAATGAAAAATTTCTCAAAAACATTTAGCTTGCAGAAGAAGAGAGGCGGCTAAGTGAACTGTTAATGATTGAAGACCTTGAACTGAAGGAAGAAGATGAAGCTTTCATGGTACGTATTCAGCTGAGGGGCTCACACGTGCTGCACCTTATTTACGAGGCTTGATATATTTTTACTGGCCCTTAGTTTAGTTAAGGAGGGAAATTATCCAGTCATTAACCAACTACAGGTACTTTACACAGCATGTAGACATCTATGCCATGACTGTGCATACATTCACATTTTAAGACATTGACTTTTATCGTGCTCCAATCAAATAGCATAAATTTTCACCATTATTTTCATCAGCTGTGTTCGTGTTTCTGTATGGGCTTATGTTATTTTACATTTTCACATTTGTCTTAATAGCGAACATTGCAGGAAAGTGGATTTCAGTCTCGAGAGGTAAACAATTTTCTTTGCTAGGGATTTTTAGCTTTATGTCGATTAAAGCATGCTGCCATATCAACCCCTTGTTAAATGCACTACATGGTTACTAATACCCACTAAACAACCGGTTGTATGAAATCAAGAAGCTTTAAATTCTTTAGGTTATACAGTAGAGAGAATGAGAAAGAAAATAAGAATCAATGACAATATACCTGGTTGGAAGTTGTTTCATGCGTCAATCAAAACCCTTGATAAATAAATCTGTAAGTTTATGTAACACTACTGTATCTCTTTCAATCAGGCTCTCCAATCAGCAATCAAGGCCCTTAAAACATCAATCCGAAAACGACGAGAGAAGTTAGTTGCAATGCAAACAGCAGCTGAACTTGATTCTGCCGTAAGTGAAATAATGATGACTCAAATTTTAGTTCTTACTGCTCTTCGAAGAGCTAACTGTTTGTATATACAGTAGTTGTTCAACTTATAAAGTTCGAAAAAAATTGCTTGGTTTTCACTACAGAGTGTTCGTTACTAACACTGAAAGTTCTAAATCTTAACTGCAAGGTTTCAGTCAACCAGCCTCTTGTCTGTTATACATTACCACAAATTTGTAATAAATCTTCCATCAACTGGAAAACTATTGTTTTTAAATTATAAAGGAAAAAGAGGAGGTAGAAGCATCTGAGCTCCCAGGTATATCTCCCAGGAAGAGACATCGGCCTTCCAAGGATTCAGCTGCTGAGGAGAAGTGCCAGCAGCAGGTTGCAGGAAACAGACGGTGGTCCAAGGAGGAGAGAAGGCAAGAACAGCGCAAGAGCATAGAGGAACAGCAAAGAGATGAAACATTCAAGAAATGGTTATCAGGTCTACATAAGAGAAGAGAGGTTCGCTCAAATTCATGGAAGTTATGATACGCTTACTGAATTTTTCTTTTTCAAAAGACACGTAATGTTCGAACTGCGACAAAAAAGTAATAAAATATTTATGAAATTTATTGAAAAAGTCGGCACCGTTTTGGCGGCCATCAAGTCCTAATTGATTGGCCTACAGTTGATATTAGTGCTTTCTTAGTTTTTGAGATGAAGTAATGTTTGTCAGGAATTACTTACCTCTAAAACATAGACCTGCATGAAAGACTAATAAGTTTTTGTTAATCATAAAGAAATGATTGTTTTTATTGGAGAAGTTATTAAGGTTTCAAAAAGGGTGTACTTTTATAAGGGTAAATAGTTTCTTAGTAAATATTTAGCATTTGCCAAATGCACAAAATTATTAACTTTTGAATGCCAATACAGATGTTGGTAAAACTTGAAATAGTAAAAAACCCAGATTATTGATTTTGTCGGCTTCCTCCAAATAGCTTTTACCATCCATTGTTCTTTATATGTTGATACGGAAATGTCTTTTTCTTTTGTTTTGCTTTGTTCCTGAAGGAAATTGTGGAAAGAAGAGCCCAGCGCCAACAGCGAAGACAGGAGCTAAACACCAGACGCAGTCAGGCGTCCATGCAGCGAATGAGGATCTTGTCGCAGTTGGCTTATGACCCAAACGGTTAGATCTAGATGAGTTCTGCAACATAGTTTAGTAACTAGTGATAACTCCTACACCATTCATATCAGCACGGTTTTGTAAAAGATACCTAATAATGGGCACAAACAGGTAAACGTTTACTACTAATAAACTTATACAAGGGTAAACTTTGACCACCGTGAGTCACCAAAAATATACTACGGCATACAGTATTCTGCGTACACCAAACTGTAAGCATACACACTACCAGTGTAAACGATAAGCACACGCACAGCAGTTGTTATTTTATTTGTGTGATTAAGAGAAGTGCGACTTGTTTTTAGCCTCTCTAGTTTTTAGACTGGTTAGTTACATGGAGGCTTTATTGCACTTTGAGAATCGAATGTTCAGTTCATTGATGGTTCCAACGTCGTTCTAGTGCGTGATGATGGAACTACTAGGAGTACTCACAAGAAACCAAAGGAGGATACATTTGGTCAAAATGACGAGGATTGGATGGTTTATCGAACTATTGTAAGTATTGGTGAACTTAAGGTCTTTATAACAGAAGTGATACACTATACTGTATTTAGAATTGCATAAGGACATCGAGTATAGTTTCACCACATAAAACTGTTGTAACAACTGTTGCAAAAGGGGAAAAGTTTGTAAGCCTAGACAACGACAAGCACTAAACTGTTTTCATGATTTCACGAACACTCTGTTCACTGTCGCTGCCTGTCCAGAGGAGGAGGAAGATTTACCATTCCTGTCAGAGAATTGCATCCTATTCGCCTGTCTCCAAGATTTGGGGAACGTTTCGTTAGACTCACCTCTAACTAGTAGAACTGCTGAAAGTACCAAATTCTACACCAATTCATCGTGCAGAGTAAACCAAGTTCATCCAATCATTTAAGTGGCTGACCTCTGATATTCTACTTGTTTAGTTCAGCCTCCGCCGCGACTATTAATCCAGTAAAAATGTAGTTTGTGATCAAACAAATTACAATTTTTTTTAACTCCAAAATGTCTGGAAAATGCTTTTAAACAACATACCAAAAATCTCAAAAAATCCCTTTGGTGGAACATCCCCAAAATCGGCGTGGAAGTTAACTGAAATTTCAAGCACAGAATTCCTCCAATCATGAAAATAACTGACAAGTTCTTGTTTGCTGTAAACTAGTAAAACTGCATTTATTCTATTCTAAACAGACGGAAAAAAGAGATTTTAAAATGATTTAAATTTCAAAAAAATCATCTACAACTATGACTTTTTGTTTCACCGCAGGCCTCACAAATCCAAAAGTACAAAAAGCGAAAAACTACTTTTTTTCGATAGCTACACTGTATTGTAGCATCGAAATAGTTCAATGATTTTAAAATTTAAATTCTTCCTTTTTGTAAACATAGTTCAACAAAATCAAAGTTATTTTTTTTCAATCAGTCATCTTGAATGAAGGGTGTAGCCGAGTTAAGACAACATTGCCCTTTGCAAATCTCGCACGTGGGTGAACAGTCTAAACCAAGTTTTTTTTCATAAACATCGCATTGTTTTACAATCAGAGTTGCAGTTGCATGTAATCGTCTATAAGAGGGACTTCAGTGTGCTGGAGTAGTAGTATCTTGAACCGTTTTTAGTAAACAATGAAATAAATTTTACTAAACTTAAACATTGTTTCCGAACCTTTAGAGAGAAAGAATAAGAATTTTGTCTTGCCTAGTTGTGTGACGTAAACATGTCGCCGAACTCTCTGTGGTTCAAGTCAGCTAACAAATGAGCAGCAACTTTGAACTGATACACAATTCTCATTCCTACCGTTTTCGTTATGTTTAAAGCTTTTTTCATGTTAACTTAAGTCTATCTAATAAATACTATGGTTACTACACTAACATTCTAATAACATCTGTATATTTAATGGAGCATACAGTTGTACAATAAATTAGTACGAGAAGCCACTCTATTTTTGATGCTGCTATATAAAATTTTGACCGCCATCCTACGGTCATTTTCGGACTATGTTTGTTTGATTCATATATAAGTTTTAACTAGTTCAATAGTGTGAAGGGAGTTGATTGGCCTTGCGCGTTTGTATGTGTCAAGTGCATGTTTACATTTTGATGAAAATTTATAGCACAAGAGATATATCTTTATCAATATGTAAACATGCGCTTGACACAGGGCACCCGCCCGTTAACACTGAGCAATTTTCGTTTCTATTAAAGTGATGGTCTTAACAAGTACAAGAAAAGAAAACAGCCTGAAGCGTTGTTCGCCTCATTAGTGAATTTTTTAAATATCTGCGTAAAAAAGATACTAAAATTCCCAATTTATCAAGTCAAACACACAAGTTACCTACCATGCACGGCTATTTGTGGAAAATTTTTGTAAATTTTACTTTAATTCTACCTCTTATCTTTTGTATTACTTGCACAGCTTGAGGAGCAGAAATTAATTTTGAAACTTACAAAACTAACACCTAATGAAGTTACTTACATTTGTTTAATTACCTATGTATAACTTTCTGTTTTAACAAAAAAGCCTCAGAAAGTTGAAGACTATCAGTTTTCAATCTGTCGTATAATATAGTAGCTGTTCAAGTTGTAATCATTACTGATTGGCTTTGTTGATACAGAATAAGGACGCTGGTGAGTCTGATAGTGAGAAAGAGCAAGAAGAAATGAACGAACTAGAAAACCTACTGAAGAAACATGATCCATCGTTTGCCAAGTATGGACCTTTTTTAAGTTCTGCCGATTACAGTAGCCTTTCTTGTATTATTGTAAACCTGACCTTTGAAGTAAGTAATGTTATACTCTCTTCACTTCAGAACGAGTATAAAATATTTAATCGCTAAACTGCATTATCACAATAAACAGGACAACAGAGTAGGTGGTGGGCACCTCATTTATTCATGGCAAATGTCTGATAGCAGAGTATAATGTAGATATAGCAATATATGGAAAATATATAGTGATTTGAATGAGTGTAGACTATTTTGATATTGTCGTCACACAACGGCCACTTTTTCATGTTTACAAGTAATATGGAAGATTCGCGAATAAACTTAAAACGTCCGTTTTATTTAGTAATTTTTGCTCTACTTTTAATTTGAAATTGTAAATTTACGTTGAGTACAAGTGTACTGCAGAAGAGATGCCTTCGAGTGGTTATAACTTCAACTCTTTCATCTTAAATACCCTGCATTGGGAATTACCCTAGGGAACCTCTCTTCGCAACTGGTATGCCTGTTACGCAATTGTGTACATTCTGTAACGCTACTAAATATATTTTATATACCACATGTACCGGTTTTGAAATTAAACATAACTTATCATTTTTTCTCCGGTACAGTCTTTACTATTCAAGAAGAATTATTGTAAACCTCTCAAGCAAAACAGTTATCTTATAGTTATTTAGTTCCAGTTAAAAGTTGTTGTTAGACATTTCAACCAAGCTTTCTCTCTTGGTTTGTTTCCCTAACATTATTACTTCCTGATGTTAGCATTCTGAATGACAAGTAGTGAGGTGAAAATAAGTCGCACTAAAATGTAGGATAAGGTTTGTGTTGTTTAGGTGCAGGTGTTGGGTGTAACTGGAACATGACAACCAGCTTCCCCTTTTGGTTGTTTTGCAGAGATAAGAATGAAGGTACAAAGGGATCGATGGATCTTGCTGAATTCTATCAACTCCACCTTGGAGTAGAGCGAGTTAGGTGAGACAATTTACTCCTGTTAGTTCCTCAGCTAATTTTTGAGGCGTTCTACTTCATTATTTTTTACATTTCTGTTTTCTAACTTTAGAGTTCCTGAGATTGTCTTCCAGCCATCACTCTTGGGAATAGAACAAGCTGGAATTCCTGAAACAATTGGTTTTGTCTTGAATCACTATACCAATGACGTACAATCATCACTTGTTCAGGTTTGATAAATTTATATTAACTCTTGCAGTTTACAAAAAAGTGTAATGGTTTTTGCAGTAATATATGCAGTTTAAGCAGTTAATTGTGATGGAGAAGCCAAGTAAAAAGATTCGAACTTGAATGGGAACTTTGCTTCCAATACAATGTTGTATGTTAAACTGAAATGTGAACACTTATTTGTCGGGGTGCAGATTCGTTTAAAAACCCTTTTATTTAACTAAATTTATCACCTGCAAATGTGTTATCTGAGTATTTCTAGTGACATCCAATTCCTGCTTGCTTCCCCGAGTTCAGATGAAAGAGAAGTGGAGAGTGCTTGTCTAATAGTGCTTGTTACATGTAGTAGTTTCTTTTTCATTCTTAAGTCTTTTTTGTTTCAGAATATTTTTTTGACTGGTGGAAATACAAAATTTTCAAACTTTAAAGAGCGTTTGGAAAGGGAGTTGTTAGCGATACGACCATTCCAATCCAAGTTTCGCGTGTGTTCAGCCGGTATGTATTAACCCATTATTTGCTAATGTTGTTTTGTCAAAGCTTGAAACTAAATTACTTCTGTAATAGATAATTGTTTTAAATTAAGACAGGCTATATCTCAAACAAAGCTTTTTTATATCAAGTATAAATTAATTGTTTTTGATGGATGGATTCTGTCTATGTAAATCCATTTAAACAACGAAAAGGAGTTCATCCGTAAAATATCAGTGTAGTTCCTTGACCAGTAATTGTTCAGTTTAATTTAGAGCTGAGACGTGCAAGGAATCTTATAAAATCTGAAAACATTTGATTGCTTGTTCAGTTTTTTGATGAGTTGATTGACTTATTGATTCAATGACATGTTTCAGCTGATCCGGTGCTTGATGCATGGTGTGGTGCAAGAAAATGGATAAAGTCCGTTCCAGACCTCTCCTCTGTTAGTATTAGCCGTCAAGAGTATGATGAAAGAGGGGGAGAACATTTTAAAGAACATTTTGCTTCCAACCTGTTTGTTGCCACTCCCTCAAGCACTGCTTCATAGCATCAGTTCCTTGTATGGTTCCGCCTTTTTGTTTTGGAATTCATTTTCGCTCTTATAATATAGAGGGCAAAATTACTTCGAGCTGATTGGATAACAGCGGGGCATTTTTTCTTAATTCAGGGCAAAATTACTTGCGCTGATTGGTCGCTGGTACACTTCCGTAAAATTCCGAAGATTTTCCGAAAATTTTGAAAAGTCTCAAAACTGCCTTAGAAACATTTTCCGAGGATTTCCGAATGTTTTTAGAGGTTGCAAAGATTTTGTTTCATTTTGGAGAAGTAAGTTGAGTTATGCAACGCTTTCTCGTGGGATCCCGCGGAGATTAAAGAGTTTTGCCCTCGATGTTATAAACATGTAATCGCCTGGTTCCTCGTAAAATTTAGGGTTAATATCACTTGTGTTTTCAAATTTTTTTCCAAATTGCCCTCGTCGCAAAGCGACTCGGGCGATTTTGGAAAAAGTTGAAAACACTCGTGAAATTAACCCTTAATTTTACTCGGCTCATGCGATTAACTATACTAACACGAACTGAGCCCGTCTTTCTCACCAAAATAGTGAGGGGGATCGGTCAAATGCCCTCCAAAAGCGAAAGCCCTGAGCAGAAAGATGATTTCCTGCAGGATAACTGTGGGTACTTTGGGTTTTTGTAAAATAGTTTTGCTGTTACAGTGATCGAGAGAATCTTTAGAGACAAACTGAAATAAAACATCTGCGTTGTCTGTCTACACTAAAAATCCCTGTTTATTGTCATCGAAAATGGGACTTACAACCAGCGTTTTGTGATGTTGTTCTGCAAATTTAACTCAAACGACCTAGTTCTAATCAGTTTTTTTATCTCTAAAAAAACTTATAACCAAAATTATACAGACGCTGCTTGCATAGTGAGGGTTTCCGTTGGGTTTTGGCAAGATTCTTGGCAAGATGCGGGAAAGGGAAAGAAAACTTGGTTTCCTCTCCTCTCCGGGCCCCCCACCACAACACTCGTTTTTTCTGTCGCACCAATTTTCGTGCGACCAAAAGGGAAGTCTTGATAAGCTTGCTAATCAAGCTAAAGAGACTTGAGCCAGCGTTATTTTTGAAATATTGCTTGAATGGATTAAAACCTCGTTCCCAGGGTTTTCCTGTGTCCCTATATTTGTCGGGGAAAGCCCATGGAATGAGGTTGGAGTGGATCATAAATTCAAGTACAAAGGACTGACCATGCTGAGTGGCCGAAAAAATTTACGTTGTTCACGAGGTTTGCTGATGCTGTGCACGTCCATGCTCGTAGATACAATTTGGGGTATGTGGGTGTGTTGGGGGAGGTTGTCCTTTTTCCTTTAGTACGGACCCATATACATAAAAGCATAAGTAAAATCTTTGATGATTGTTATGGTTAGATGGGCAAACGGTTTTATTGTCTTTAACTGATTGCTTAAGGGGAGCGTCATATATCGATTTTTACCACACGAAACGTCATTGACGTCTTTGAAACCCCTCCCCTTCCCATCCCCCACGAGAAACGGCACATATATTTAACGATTTTTAACAAGCCCCAAATAAACGCCCCTGCTAATATTACATCCATTACAGTATGAGTCAGGACACGACTTAAAACTGAGTTTACTTGTTGATGTGTTGGTAATTTTAAAAATTGAAATCAATCGCTCCACTACTCTCGCTCCCAAGACTTGTATTGACACTTTCACCTTAACTTTTCACGCGATCAATATATCTCTATTCAACCCATTGTAAACCGTTATTTTGATTTACTTTATTCAGATTCCAGAATTGCGTGCATTTTCACACACGCCCGTTTTTTTTCTTTTAGAAAAGATCGCAATCTCTGCCCCTTCTTAGTTTAAGGCACCCTTCCATCCAATAAAGAACCTGGAACTTTTCATTGCTCACGCATACAGCGTTGAGGTGTATATCTAGAGCAAGACACCGACCCAGAGGGGGATAGTTTTTTAGTATTTACCAAAAGATAGGGATAAAATGCAATCCATTTTTCAAAGAAAGGACAAAATTTAAGTTTTTTTCTATTTCTCGCACACGCGCTTCGTGTACATTTGAGTTTCGTTTACATTTTTCAGGGATTTTTGACAACATAAACGTCGTGGATTTTAAGCAGATTTTTCCCTAAGCCAAAAAGCCAAATCTTGTTGCCCATCTTGTGTTTTCTGGAATGGTTTTTCGTTTAAAGCAATCATTTCTTCTATAACTAACGGGTACCACGACGCCATTTTGACTACCGCCTAAAAATCAACTAATCGATATTGCGAGATACGGGAGCCAATTGATATCAGAGCGCGCGAAAATGGATATTGGTTGCTTCGGTAAATACTAAATCCTTTTAGTATATACGAAATAAGTGAATAGCTTTTTTCGCGCGCTCTGATTGGTTCCTGAAACAGTATAAAATATACAAGGATTATTACTAGGCTGTCAAAATGGCGAGTCGTCTCGCGACAATCTCGGAAGAGGAAATTCACGAAATAAACTATGTAGCCATTCCCTTTTTAAAAACACATAAAGGCCACTAAATTTGGGATGTATGTATTCACAAGTAGGATGAAAGTTGTTTTACCCCCCCCCCTCCCCAGTCTGAATAGGGTTAAAGTTCC
>JAOBRD020393542.1:0-19550 GCA_027575215.2 Hydrozoanthus sils
TAGATTTCCAAGGTTTTGCTGTCTTGAATAGGGTCAGGGTTTTGGGGGTTGGGCGGGACACCCCTAGCATATTCCAGGCCAAATACCCCCCACGGGACTGTATGTTTGAAACAAACGCGAATGTTAAACTTTTGAGATTTGAGATTCGGTCTGTAGTTTTTGCAATGTACGGAAGACAAGCGTATCCAGTGGCATTCTTTTCCGTATCTTTAGATTTGCTTTTTATGTTCAGAAATGAACGAATTTGTTTGTCTTGATATCCATTATGTTTGAGAGCTTCGTTGATATTGATATGGTCACGGGAGTCGGAGTCTTAAATAATGTCGGCGCGGCAAAAGAGGGTATTAATTACTGAATTCTTCTGAGAGATAATGATTGGAGTCGGCGTGTAGGTATCTGTTGGTGTGGGTCTTTTTTCGATAAATTGAGTGTCCTAGTGAGCCATCAGGTTTTCGGATGACTAGTACATCAAGGAAGGGTGGGCGCTTATTCTCTTCGATTTCCAAGGTAAAGCGTATGCTGGGGTGTTGGTTGTTGAGGTGAGCGAGGAAATCCCTAAGTAGGGGTTCCCCATGTGGCAATGTAACGACAGTGTCATCCACATAACTGTACCAGCAAGTTGGTTTGTAAATCGCTTTGTTAAGAGCTTTTTGTTCAAAGTGTTCCATGAAAAGATTTGCAACAACAGGAAAGAGAGGTGAGCCATGGATGCTCCTTCTCTTTGTTCGTAAAATTCGCCATCCCATAGAAACTAAGTGTTCTGAAGACAGAAACTGGTAACATCTGGGTAGTCAGACAGCAGGCGCGATTATTGAATATATTTGAAATTGACATCCCTAATATTTTATTTTTGGTTGTTTAACGATGTTTTTTTGAAATTTTTCGCGATGCACTAAATATATCCAACATGCCATGAACGATAATTTGTAAATAATGATAAAACAAACTACTGATAAACTATGGGGATCAGGGATCACGGATCACGGAGTTCGCAATAATTGGGATCATGGATCACCAAAAAACTGGAATCACCGAAGAAAAAAAAATCTCGTAAATTTGGCACGAAATAAATTCACAATATGAAACGGAATAGAGTTAAAAGATGGTTAAAGAAGCACCCCGCCTCTGGCAAGCGTCGGGCAAAATTTCAAGCAAATTTTATGAGCTCCAAACGTTTTAGCGTTTTCAAAACTTCATTTGGATAGTTTGCAGCGCAAACATAAAACATTTGTCGAGGCGAAAAACATACCTTGCCCGACTAAAGAGGACATGTACGTGGTGTGGGCGCTCGCCAAAAGAGCGGGAACCTGACAACCAATCAGAACGCGTACCTTGCTCACGCGTACGCAAATTCTTGATCGATCAAAAACAGTTCTGGGCCCGGTTGCACGTAGCCTGGATAAGCTATCCGCCGGATAAGTGCTTTTTATTTTATGCAGTAAAACTATAATGAAAGTTATTTGACACCATTTAAACCATTACTTTAAAAGTCTTCCACTCACTTAACAACCAGAGATAGAGAAATTAACAAAGAGTCAAACAATCTTTGATTTATTAGTGACGACCATTAGCTTTTATCCAGCGGATAGCTTATCCAGGCGTCGTACAACGGGGCCCAGGCCACAAAAGATATGATGATGCTCTTGATGTTTTGCCAACAGTTGCGGGCATATTTGTTATTTTTTAGCTCTGTCTTTGAGGCGGTTCGAACGCTGTGTTTCGGGAAAACCGAGTTAGTAAACTTTGATCAAGAGATTCAAGCGGAATTCACCTCAAAAAGCTAAAAAGGTTTGTGAAAAATACGTAAGAAACATTTTTAAATTCTCAGACTTCACAGTATGCTACAAAACTTGTAGAATATTAGCCATGTCAGCAGTGCGTGTGAGAGATTTTCTGGCGTTAATTGTTGATTTTCTGCGTTCACCACACACCTCGAGACAATGTTCCAGTTGTACTTGTGTGGTGTATGCAGTTTGAGCACGATCGGCGGTCGTTAAAGGTGATTTTTCGGCGATTGTTTCTGGCCCCCCAAAATAAATATATTATTTACTTCAAAGTAAATATACTATTTACTCACCTCAGTTCATTAATATGGTGCCAAGAGGTAAAATTAAAACATCCGTAACTGCTAGAGTTTTCGATAGGAACTCTAATAGTTGCAGATGTGTTAAAGTCGATTTTGGATGGACTGAGGCGAGACGGACGTGACTTGTTGCGTCACATTGTTGGCTTTTAGAGGGGACACTTTCAAAATTCCTCCTTTCAAAATGCTCCGTGTCTTGGCGTACTTTCATCATATGTTTCTCAACCTTGGCAAACCAATCTTTTTACAGTATACTTTTGAAAATTGACAAACTGATTTCATGTCATATGCTCTTTAAAAAATATTTTTTTCATAAATCTCACCAAAAAAATAAAAATCTTTTTTAAAACCTCAACCAAAACAACTTGATTTTCTGGTCAGATTTTTTTGCTGACCTTGTCATCTTTGGTAAAATATACATATGACGTATACTTCTGTATGCTTTTTTGATTGTAGATATGGAAATAACGGTTTTAAGGTTCTTTCTTGCAGTCTGTGTTATACATTTTGTAAAGTATACTTCAACAACACTCTGTTTTTGCTTGAAGGAGCAAAAGTATACATACAGTATTGTGTATAATTTCAAGTTTGTGTATAGTTTTTATATATTTAAAATATGTTACTATAAATTATATTGCAAAACTGCCTTTCAGTTTCATAAGGGGATGCAATCAGTCCATCTTCCCTAACACTAACTAGCTATAGACTGCAAACACAATTGAATCATTTAAAAGTTTTGGAGTTGGTCTATCACCACTTAGTGTCCACTTAGTGTCCTGGGTTTGCACTTGGAAACGAGAGAGAATGAGATGTTGATGACCTGTCTCTCCCTTGACTGTGGCCCTATCCATATCTCTTTGGATGGTGAATATAAAAGTTAAGATAATTTTATAACGTCTACAGAAACTTACTTTGCATGTGTCCCTTCCATGTGCCTTGGCCACTCTATTCTTCCTGCTAAAATTTTTTCATAAATTCCAAATGGATTGTCATCAAAAAAGGGTGGATATCTAAAAAGGCAAAAGGAATGAGATTTAAAACAACTAAAAAAAACAACAAAATGTGAAGGGATTGTTTCTTGCAGTCTGTGCTCTACCTGCTTCCTAAGAGTTTTAGAAAGCAGAACAGCTGAACACAGAAGAGATTTCAATATTTGTTTAATACAGAGACACAAAGCCTTTTAGTCTTTTTTTTCAATTCTCTTCTAAATCATCATATCTGCTACAACAAAAAGCCACTGTTGCACACCAAAATGAGCATGTATAACCGAAGAAACTCATGTATTCAGCACTTTTGAGTTATCGCATATGACAGGTTAAAATAACTGAAAGCTCTCTTACCATGAAAACAACAAACCAGCAAATGAATGGGTAAAAGCATGAAAAAAAATCTACCACAAAATTAAGCATCAAGGACCAAACTCACCCAACAAGCATTTCATATATAAGAATGCCAAGAGCCCACCAGTCTACTGCTCTGTTATGCCCTTTGCTCTGAATTATCTCTGGTGCTAGATATTCAGGTGTGCCACATAATGTCCAGGTCCTACAAATAAATGAGAGTTAATTACAGTAACACAATGAAAGTTGGGAGATCTCGACTTTACATTAGGATATTTTTTTTCAGCTTTTTTATTTGAGTTGATTCAGTCCTAGTTGCTGTGGTATGACTCTTATTTACCGATAAAATGAGAAAATGACATTTTGTCAGCGAAAAGTCAAAATATCCCTTACAGTTTAACATTAGTGGTTATGTATGTGTAGTGTACTGATCAAGGTAGTCTGTTTTTCTACTGTTTGTTCATTTGGTACAAATATCATACAATTTAAGGAATAACTTGTAATTCTCAAACATTTTAATCTGTCCAAAAAAAATGGAAACCTGAAAGTAATGGCTACCCAAAAGAAGCAATCCCTTTTGCCTGAAAAATCTGAAAGTAATTGGGGCCATTATTTAATTTAGTTCATTCATCCACCAACTCACCATTAATTCATCTCAAGATTAATGCATGGATTATTATCCTTTCATGGGAGATACACTTAGCCTAGATAAATAGTTATACTGTTATTGGTATGCCCACAAAAAATATTAAATGTTTTTTGACCTGCATGATTATCTATAATATTTTCCTTGAAATGATATCCAGCAATAGAAAAAAAAATGAACTTTGGCTTATTGTTATAATTAGCTGGAAACACATATCTCCATGGTATTTACTCTAGTGCAGTTTTATGGGGTGATCTGTTGGTATTCCTGAGTGTAGGCAAATGCAAAAAGCCAGATAAAGTCAGGAGCTATATGTTTCAAATGCTCAGGGAAATTAACTCTACAACTAAAATAACAACTGACAAAAAATCTGTGAAAATGACCCCTAAAAATTACACATCCCTGTAGACCAAACATCTTGATTAAGACCCCTGGCCAGATGTTATTTCTCACATGAAAAACAATGCTGACAAAAACCACAATGAGCAGCAAGTTCACTGATCATGAATAGCTAGGCTTGAAAAGTTTTGATACACTTCATGATACCAGTGAAATGAAAAGTTTGTTAAGTACAGTAAACCCTTTCTAAGACGACACCTTTGGGACCAGGCCTTAACGGTCTGGACAACTTAGAGATTGTTGTGGCTTAAAATACATTTAATGATTGTATGAGGAAATGGCTCAGACTAAGATTTGGTGTCCGTATTATAGAGGTGTCTATCTTGTGTGGTTTGACTGTAATTAGAACGACATGTACAGTTGAGCTCTGCACTAACTCTATTAATATACTGATATATGTATAATGACTATAATAATCCAGTCCAACCAAAAATATGTTTATTTCTGCAATAAATCTCAAAATAACTTTTTGAAACCTTTTGCCATTTTTAAAACTGTAAAATCTAAAAACAGGCCAGATTAAGTTCAAACGCCAAAACACACACAATAAATTACCAAAAAGTTCCGCTTTAAAGCCCCACCCCCCTGCCCTAGATATAAGCCCATCCATTTGCTAACGAATAGTCCCCCCCGGTATAATCTCCCCCCTTCCCCCCTTATAAGCCCATCTACTGTAAAAGTGTGTTCCTTTTGCATTTCTTTTTAAACATCTTAGTTTTTAATCAAACGTTACAGACATAAACAAATGGCTGTGGATTTTAGAACTATAACGACTTTAATTCTGTTCTGTTCCAGTTGTTCCAGTCACACAAGTTGGTTCATATGGATGTTTTTTAAATAAATTTCCTGTTTATTAATGTGACGCACAATAAATGTATTATAAATGTAACTCAAAACATAATGGCATGTCAGCTTAAATTCATTTTGTCAAATACGTTTTATCTCGTCATTCGGAAACATATTTTTATTTCGCTTACAAGCCCCCTCAAATATAAGGCCCCCCTCCCCCCGTTTATAAGCCTATCCAAAACTCCCTATGAAGCTATATAAGCCCTGCACTTTAAATTGGGATTTTATGGTATTTTCAGAACAATTGATCTCAAAACTCACAACTTAAAATGCCATATCATATTGCATTAAAACTCTACAAAAACAATAAAAAAGGAGGAAAAGGAATCATTTATTATAAAGTTACATACTTGTCTTGCACTTCTTTTGCAAATCCAAAGTCTGTAATCTTGACATGACCTTCCTTATCCAACAAAATATTTTCTGGTTTCAAGTCCCTATACACTAGATTTCGAGCATGGAGATAATCAAATGCTGACACAATTTCTGCTGCAAAGAATAATCCTGTTCCATTGTTAAACCTTCCAGCAGTTCGTAGGTAGGTAAACAGCTCACCTCCAGGAGCATATTGAAGTAGCATAAACAAGAATGTATTGTCATGATGAGTCCAGAGTCTAAAAGTTTAACAACAAAACAATATCTTTCCATGAGTCTATCACGACTGACTGTAGTCTTTAAAGTAAAGTGTGCAAAAGACAGGTCAAGTAGGCAGGTGCAATAGTAATGCAAAAAGTGATTGCCAAATGAGATATATAGTTTTAACCCGGGTGGGGGGGTGGGGGTTACTCCCAATATTGGGTTGGTACGTATGGCTGTCAAGTTTTTTAGGGGTTAAAATTGCCAGTCTGGTATTTTTTTGTTAAAAACAATCCTGTGTTAAACCTAGAGCCTAAACACCAAGCTATTGGACTGCTTGTAGTCCTGCGTTTTAGTAAACATGCGTACTAATAATAAGTTATGACAACAGTCCTTTGGCAAACATCCTATTATGTATACGCCTTTATTTACTGCATATCATGTTCAGTACAACACGAGGGGACTTAAAGCTAATCCAATAGCTACCCAGGGAAAATTTCCAGCTTTCAACTGGCATTTTTTAGGGTAATTTTAAAACCGAGAGGTATTTTTAAGGCATTTTTTAGGGTATTTTGGGGACTTTTCCAATGGTCATCCCTACCCTTTTAGCCCCAAAGTACCCCCCCTGGGGGGTTTTAAGGAAACAAAAAGAATTATGAGATCAAAAAAGTTTGAGAAAAAAAGAAACAAAAAGACGAGAGGGCTAATAGAAATACAAGGGCCAGTTCCTCAAAACCACAATTAGCTTAATCTTGGATAATTTAAGACAAAATTCAAACAATAGTTTCTTTATAAGTAAAGCCTAGTTCTGCTTTAATACAGAATACTGATAAGATTTACCAATAAAAACAAAGAGGTCAACCCAAAAATTTTAAACCCAAAACAAGATCCAGGAGGCACGAAACAAAAACATGGTTTAAAAAAATTAACCCTGGGTTAGCTAGTTATATAATCAGGTTTTGAGAAACTTGGCCCGGGAAGCTAATTCAAAATGTTAATTAATCTTTTAGGTGACAGCATCAGAAATCACCACTATGATATTTCCAATATTGCTTTCTCTAAACCAGTCCCCTGCAATTTGAATTCTTCACACTTAGGTTTTGTTGTGTGTTCAACTCATAACCCAAGGGTCATGAGTCCAAGTCCTGGTCAGACCAATGTGTGGTGTCTGATCCTTCAGCAATTAAGACACTTTACCTGACTTGTTGCATACTCAAACATGTTGACAAATTGGTTGGTTATGCAACTTAGTTACTACAATTCAGTTTTATATTTACAGGGATTTTTTGTTATTATAAACAAAGTTTTATGACTTGTTCAAGGATATTTGACATTTGATCAAAATTGTTGCTTGTAAGCTTACCAAGATTATTGTAAGTCCTCCATTAAAAGCTGTTTTTGAATAAGCACCACTCTAAAATATTAAAGTGCCGCTTTCTAGTTATGAGTGCCCCATCGTACCTTGACTGAAAACATTTTAACAGTTGCAGCACTTATTTGGATAGAACTAGTAATCTCCTTCCCCCAATATTCCTGCTTATAATAAGGAGATACCGGGGAACAACAAAAATCTTAAGAAATGAGAATATGCTAGTAACTAGCCTTGATTGACTGGCCAGTGAATGACAAAATGATTGCAAGTTGGGTAGAACTTATTACTGAAAATATTAACTTCAATGGGACTGCCTGTTCGTGCATGGAGCACACAGTGAAATTCCTTGATTCTTATGATTGTGGTGTTCCTTATATTGAAATAATTTTATACATAAAAATTGTTTTGTATATCTAGTCTAGATCTGTGTCTCACTTTATTCTCTCTATGAGGTATTGCTATTAGTGTGTTATAAGTATTTGAAATAGGCGCCACACTAGAACAAGCGCCGCTTTTCGAATCCGCTGCATCTTAAATACATATCGATCTGAAGGGCAAACATGCGCCGCCGCACTTAATCAACGACTAACGGGCCGGTATTCCAATTGAGGGTAGAAAAATATAACCATAGTTTTGAATTGACAAAACATTTCAAAACATTAAGAAGTAAAAAACTCAAAAGTACATAAACTTTTACGTCGAGGTTAGTAGAGATGATATATTTAATATTAAATCTTCACTTAAGGAGTTACGGCTGAAATACAAATTAAAGTAATTTTGCACCGTATTAAGCAACGTATAGCGGGCGGGCTTTAGCAGATAACTCGCTAGTTAACCTATATCCAGTTATTACTTGAATTCGCTGTAACACTAAGAAAGTATAAAACCAGTCTCATTACTTTGAAAATATAACTTTCTTTTTAATACACTATAAGTCTATATGAAACGCGGCTCTTTGCGAATGCAGGTTTGCTTAAAGCAAATTTGTGCAGTTAAACATAGTGGCGCTGTTTCTAAACTATACAACAACCAACAAAATTTTAAAGCCAGACCAAAATTCATCCACTGATTTTAAGATACTCTGACAAAATAAATCACCTCGGCAGCAGCTCAGACTGTTGAGTGGCTAGCTTGAAAGCGATTGTTGTTCGAGAGTGGTGGAACTTACCATAAATCACCGCAAGTGTCAAATGTGACTGGCTAGCTGCTAATAAATGTTCGAAGCTTAAATATAAAACGCTGTTTGTCTATCTGATCAAACAATGTACAAGAAAAATTACCCATGTTTGTTTAACTAAAATATGGTTTTTGGCAACTTTTAACCAATGGAAGATCAAAACGTAGGTATATCGCTATGCCTCAGCCAGAATCACTGACAACCGCGAAAGGATTAAAATGAACAACAGGCATTTGGGTGGCATTAGAATAGCTTGACTATAACCTCGATCGAAGCTACCGCAGTTGTGGTTTTCTTGTGTCTTTATACAACAATGTAAAAGAAATGTATGGCTTATTAAGAGGTCGAGCAAGAGAGCCACAGATAAAGAAACAGAAACCATCCCGATGTCATTTTAAAGTCAAAGAGTGATAGCTGAGTACACTGTTTATAAGGCCCAATAAACTGCTCCTTACAATGCAGGGAGTGTTGTGTACACATCTGTTGTTGACAGTTGTCTATACAGAGCTGGGATTATCTAAAGAGTTGAACTCACACAAAGGACGGACTCATCTCTTGAACGATGAGATTCACGAGGAGTTTTACGCAAACAAACAAACCACGTACATCGTTACGAGTGCCTGTGATCTACTTTACTAAACAGCGATTGAACGCATTTACGGCGGAATGATACTTACAAATTCACTATAAATGGATGATCGATTCTTGCCAGGATGTTCTTTTCGTTTTGAACGTGTTCAACTTGCTTGAGTCGTATCACTTCACTAATGTTCATGATTTTAAGCGCATGATACTCGCCAGTTCGCTTATCTTTACACAGAAGAACTCGACCAAAAGTCCCCGTTCCTGCAAAATAATTTACGACTCTTCGTGACGAGAGGAAGTTACACCAGATTAACAAATACTCGAACTTTTACGAATGTCCACAGCTAAGGTAAATACATCTCCGTTTTCCTCCAATGGAGATAAACGAGAGAGCAAACTGAATCTCCTTCTTACCAAGGGTTGTTGACAGCTCAAAATCGTTGAGATTCGTCTTACGATCTTTCTTTTTGGAACCCCCTGCATTTGCCATTTCCAAGCGTGCAGTCAAACGACCGCTGCGTACCCCAACAGACGCAGATCCAAGCTTTCCCAGACTATTACCGAATTTCTCTTTTCATGCAGCACGAGCCCTTGTCACCCAATGACACGGAGTGGCTACGTTATTTTCACCGAAGAAAAGCAGACATCTTGAAGCCTGATGAGTGATGTAAATAATTGTCTTGCGGAGCTCTGTTGCCCAATTGGCCAGTCAGACCTTGAACTCAAACGCGCCGTGCAGTCCCCAAGGAATCGTGTAACTGGGTCATTAGGCTGACTTGTACGTACGCTTTCGGCCGATGCTAATAAGTCAGCAAATATTAAATCAAGGATATTGTTGTGTGCGTTTATTGTTCTCGAATGACAACCCACAATTGTTGGAGTCACTTGACACAAATAGTCTTGCATTTTGAATAATGCTATTTATAAAGGAGTATTTTGACAGTAACATTTCGCTGTTTTCAAAAAATTTACTTTTACCCCAAACGTTCGACCTGGCACATGTCGCAGCGGTTGATGGAGTTGTTTTTAATTTTAAAGATTGTTACTATTTTGGGAACCATAATTTTCCGCTCTGCCTAGGCTAAATTGGCGTCAATTAAAATCTCAGAATAAATCAGTTACTACATTCGAAAGAATGCGATCTCGAATATCACTTCTGCAAGTTATCGGTAGCTTAAATTTTTCATGCGTGGATCATGAGCGGAAGATAATTTTTAGCGATGGTCGAATATTGTTCTCAAAGTTCTGCAATTTGAGCAGGTTGGCTAGTGGAGTTCCTGTTTTTTCAATAGTTTTGTAAGTAGCTTTTCGAATTCAAAGAGGAATAACTTACTTAAGTGCTTCAAAAGCCAATCATAAACTCTTGTTTGTTGGTTGTTTTGGGAGTCTATTTTAAGAAAAAATTTTTAGAATGCGGTAAGATTTCAAACTTGACATGAATAAACTTGGCTGCACCTTTTCGTCCTAAAATTGATTTTACAACTAGTTATGTTGCTCTGGTTACTATATAACTATCCTTAAAGTTTGCTTGAAGCTTCCCAGCTTTAATTAAACACTGCTAGTCAGATCGTGACTAATCAGTGTGTGACTCGGGTCTTATTACACAACGCGACTTGAACCCTTCACATGTATTTCCTTGCCTTGAAATTGTTAAACTTTGGACATCATATTTTTTGTCAGTCTTTGCTCCAAATTAGTTTGGAATATCTTAACTTTTTAGAATACACTGAACTACTAGACTATAGCCTGTGATCGTTTACAACAGTACCTCTACCTCTGCTTCGACCTTCCTATTATATTGGCGGACCGTATTATGGTTTTCAGACCATCCAGTGTAGAACAGGGTGTATCAATCACGGAATTTTTTGACTAGAACAAGTTATTTAAGAGTTTTGTAATATTTACCACCTGTTTAGCATAGGATACAACCATTCTTCTCGAATGAGAATTAGTTTAAACTAGAAGGTACACCATAATTAAACACATTCCTAAATGACAAACTGGATCTACTATACTATATTTACTTTCCGAATACAGTTGCTCAAACTACATATTTTAATGCTATGTCTATCACTTCACGAACTTTCAAATTTAAGGAGGCTGAAACCATTTTGCAGTTGAAACTTTCTATTTATATAATTCTATTTGTTCACACATTTCACTTACCCCGTTTGAATGTTTGAGTTATTTTCAATCAATGTTCGCCGTGGCTTTTCAAAAAAGGTTTTTAGCTTTGGTTAACTATTCAAAGAGGCAAGAAAAATACACATATTTCCTTGGAGAACGGGTTAATCTGTGCAATTTAAGAAATGAAATCACAAAAAGGGTACTAACTAAAAATAGAACGCACGGTATTTTAGAAATTGAGAATCTCAATATTCAAGTACACGATTGCTACGTGTATCTTATCTGCACTGCTGGTTTTATGATCGTCAAGTAGAGGAAACTTCGCCTTTTGATCAAAAAAATCCTTAGCAGATATTGACAATTATTTTGTCTTGAACAAATCTGTTACAACAACAAAAACGGGTTAAAACGACACCAATGTCAACAAGAATGATCTTCGATAATCTTTCAGCCATACAACTCTTTTGTTGATCGAAATCTTAGAAACTTTCGCCTCGATCGTTCGTTCGAAACGCTTTCAAGTTATTTTTTTGGTGGATATATCCAGTTTTATTTGAAGTGTTGTATATTACTCCCAGTAACTGATATTCATTCAGAGCATAGCGTGCATGATCGAAAGTTCTGGAAGAGTACAAGGCAAGTGAGCAAACAGTGTAAATATACCCTTGGGCGAGTCACGCACATACGGGCCATCCCCGATCCAGTCCACTTCCGCTCGCATAACCGCCAGGAATACCCTCCAATCCATTTCTCCGTAACTTAAATGTCCTAAATATGGTTGTGTTTATTATGTAAGCGATATCGTTTGCGGTTTTTAGACCCGATTATCTAACAAGACTGCACTACACGAGGAATGATAAGAGTCGAAAATTTTTGTGTTTTGCATTCTTTACCTACTTTCGAATTAATGCAATCTGTTTTTCTTTATAGTCGGGCCTATTTTTAATTTGTAGTTGAGATAAAACCAAGGGCGATGTCGTTAAAGGATTAATGTGACTAGTGAAGCTTGCTGTATTAATTTTTACAATGGAGTCACGATATGTTGCTTCTGGCTTTTGAACTGTTGAAATTATCAAACTTTCTGGAAAAGCCCAAAGTACGTTGTTGGAGAAGAGAAACCCTATTGAGTCTTCTTTTAAAGGCGAGCCAAACGGATAGTCACTTTTTAGGTCTCTGGGTGAAAAAGGGTTCGTAGAACAGGTGTTTTTTCTTTAAACGTTCCCATCGTTGCAAAGAGTATTGGAACGTTGGGCCGAACATTTGAGACGATCATGTACAAGTACTGAAAACAGCGCCAAGTTGCTATCTTTTGAACCGTTTTTTTGTCTGGGCTGAAGTGACTAACTGTGGAGTACTGAGTACCATGTAGTAAACATTTTGTTTTTTTTTAGATTTTTCATGATCTCAAAATCGCCGCCTGGTTAGCCTAGTTGGTAAGGTGCCAGACTGTCGTGCGAGAGGCCCGGGTTCGATTCCCGGTGCCGGACTTTTACCCAAGGTCTTGAATTAACCAAGGAGAAGATGCTGCCTTTGCTTTAACACCTGCAAACGGTTAGACCTTCGCGTCTTCTCGCCGGGATAAGGACGTTAAACCGTAGGCCCTCGGAGTCCAATAATTAGGTTATAAAACCTGTTGGGTTTTCTGACTACCTAAGAGTATTGAAAAACACCGTACACCGTACACACACACACATCGTACACACGGCCTAGCTTGCAGTTTTAGGAAATGTCCGCTGGGGTTGTGGTTGTTGCAGGCTTCAGTCAATCCTGATTACTTTGCCTTTGTGCGTTTGTTAAAAACTTACGTCCTTTTGAATGTGTCCTGGCTTATACTCTTAAACTTCGCCATTTCGGGATTTAGTTTACGTGGTTTTACTAATTACTAACTGATGTTTGTTTCTTCAGTACGAGTATATACATGCATGTATACTGTACATATACAAATGGGTGCGTACATGTGTGTGTGTGTGTGTGTGTCAGGGGTGTAGCCTGGATTTCTAGGAGGGGGTTCCAAGTTGGTTCCAACAAAAACGGCTGCAGGGTGTTCAGTTCCTATTTTTTCATATTTTTTGAGCCTATTCCTATTTTCGCCTATTTTTAAACTAAAACCTCCTATTTTTAGCACGTAAAATCAAAGTTTGTAAAAAAATTAAAAATGGAATTGTAGTTGTATGTGTTTTAGAATGAGCATACATAGGAGAGATAACTTAGTTAGGGTCCTTCTGTGCAAAGAAATCTGGAATAGTGGGATTGCATCTATAGCTTTGTGAAGGATCTGGGAAGGGATCCGAAAACAGTCCTTAAGAGTGTTGCTTACAGGAGGGTATCGCCAATGTTAAATGACGAAGAAGGAAAGAAAACAAAGACACAGCAGGAATTTATGGGTAATGTTTCACCTGTTTTTGAAGATTTCCTCACCATTTTTCAGAGCAACTGCTCACAGGTTAACCTTTTGTACGATAAAATATCGGAGTTCTTGCTTCTTCAAGCTTATGGGTAGATTCCTAAAGAGAGACGTTTGGAAGTGATCTAGTCAGTATAGACTGCAGTGCAAACAGTCAGCTGCCTGATGCTGATATTGCAGTTGGAGAGGCTACCAAGAAGGCTTTATCCCAGAGTCTATATATCTTGGCATCCACACATTTTATAGCTTATCAGTATCATTATTTTCTGCAGTCTCATCTTCCTCTTCAGAACAATATCTTAAAAGCGTTAGGATGTCTCAATCCTGTTAAGAAAGTAAAAGGCAAGTAATGTGAAGGTCATTCCTCACTCACTCACTATCCGTTTACGTCATTAATCCACTTGGGTGCGGGTATGACGTTGCGTGGTGTTTTGGTTCACAGCCTTCCTGCACGCAGCCCGGTTGGTGGCCAGTTCTGGTGGAAGATGCAGGGCCTTGAGATCCTCAGCCACCACCTCATCCCACATTTTCCTGGGTCTGCCTCTCCTTCTTTGTCCCACAACTTTGAATTTCTTGATTGAGGATATTGCGCTTGACGCCCTCTCAGTGTGCCCGAACCGCCGAAGCCTTGCTCTACGAAGGGCTGTCTCGAGGGTCACAATCTCAAGTCTATCCTGTATCTCATCTAGGCTGGTGTCATCGTCGGGTTTCAGGCCACACATCCATCTCAACATAGCGCTTTCGTTCCTCTCAAGTCTTGTCATGTCAACCATTTTATGGGCCCAGTATTCACTGGCATAGAGCATGACACCCCTGACACAGCTACTATAGACTCTTCCTCTCTTTCTGAGTGACAAGCTCTTGCATGACAGTACAGGTAGCAACTCCCTGAACTTTCCCCAGGCCGCTCTTACTCTGGTTATCATGGCGGCTTCACAGCTACCACCGGCACAGATGGTATCTCCAAGGTAGCGAAAGGAATCCTCTACTTCAAGGCGTTGCTCTTCAACCATGACATGATCATATGGTCTGCCATCAATTGGACGAGCTGTACCTTGACATCTGCTGCATCTGAACAAAGGATCAGGTGTAAGCCTGCCAGGAATGTTGCTGCATTTCTTATGAACCCAATGGCAGCAACCATTGCAAAAGATTGAATTACTACCAACGCCCTTCCTACAAGCAGCACAGAGTCATTCAGAAAGTTCAAGTTAGGACGAGACACAAGAATCTTTGTCTTGCTCATGTTGACACGCAAATCCTTTGACTCCAAACCTAATTTCCACACACGCAGCCTCTACAGGAGTTCATCCAGCGAGTCTGAAAGATTGACAAGGTCATCAGCATACAGGAACTCCCATGGGCAGCCTGTACGAAATTCTCGCGGAGGGCTTCCATTACTACGATGAAAAGAAAGAGACTCAGAACAGAGCCCTGGTGAACTCCTACTTGCACCTTAAAGCTGTCATTTAGGGAGTTGTTGACACAGACTCTGCTTGAGGCATTTGAGTACACAGCCTGCACTGTTCTAACAAGCCATTCTGGAGTTACACTGGTTAAAAAATTGCAGCCTCAGTTGGATGTCAGCATTGTTCAAGGTAAGTGGCGAGTTGATGTTGTTGATGAAGATGCTGAGCAGTTAGGTACACTAAGAGAAACGCATTGACCATTTTTGGCAAGAAGTATACATACTCAAATCTCTTAAAGGGACCGAGTCTGATATATCGCTCTTCCAAAAGTAGTAAAATCAGGTCTTATTCTTGCACAAACAAATGCTGACTCAGATTGAAGTCTGTTGGTGAATGCCCGCATTGTGACGCAGGAAGAACACTTCTTGGAGAGAGGACTATTGTTGGCCTTAGATCTGTGAAAGATGCTTTGAATTTTTATGATCCAGAAAACCTTAGACCAGAAAAAAGTTGCCCTGAAAGATGGTCTGACTGCTGTGCGATCTGCTCACACGAATCGTAGACAGCAGCTCGATGAAGAAAAAGCCGAGAAGGAGAGAAAGAAGGTGGGAAAAAATGAAAGCTGAAGAGGAAGAACAAAGGAAAAGGGTCCAGGAAAAATTAAGAAAAGAGACAGGATCGTTGTGAGATAAAGGAGAGACGCTAGACAAGAAGGAGCAGGAGGCAATAGATGAAATGCAAACAGTTCGTGAGCTACTGTCAGAGGGCACCGTAAGTTACAGGCTGCCCTATCTTCAAGTTCCAAGGTTGAAAAAAGTTGTATGTCTTAGTGCACTGAATGAGCTCTCACATTCAGCTGACGTTATCGGCAACGTGCACAAAATGTGGATCAAGGTGTGGATGTTAGGAAAGAACTCTCGATCGCATGCTGCGAGTGTCTGAACTGCACTGGTGGGAAGGTCGGCATCCTCAGTGCTGCACCAATTTCTCTTCCATCACAGGAGCTCAACATCAACCACATGAGGAGAAGGAATGTCGTTTTCATAAAACTCCAGCACTGCTTCAATGTCAGGATTTCTGTCTAGGACAACTACCAGCTTAGGAAGAATACTAAAGAGGCTGGACAAGACAGCATCATTAGTAGGACTGAAGTATATTTTCATCTCGATTGTAGATGGTCTAGAAGGGGAACAGCAACTGCCCTCTTATAGTAATCAGATGGTGTCTGGGCTGGTACATTGTCCCCATTCTGCTGCTGGTTGGGCCAGCGCGGGATGGAAGGTACAACACCTACACTTGCCGCGGCAGTGACCGCCAGATCGAACCACTCGGTCCAGATGTTTTCGATGCTTTCTAGGATGTCCTGGAGATCGTCCGTGACATTATTATTGTTAGTGTACGCCTCGAAGACGTCTAGATCTCTCTTCTGAAGTTTTACACTCGGCGGCTTCAGGACGGAAAAGTATTTCATTGCTGTCAAAAGGTGATTATAAAAAAAAAACTTGGAATTGCGCTCGGAAGTCTACTCGCTTTATTCTTGGTGTCTGTGTCCCAGCTCCATGCTGCGTCGCCATATTGAATTGGTCAGCAGATAAGGAGGGCGAAAAGAGTGTAGAATATTTCTTTCCCAGATGCAATGTGTTGATAATTGTAACAACCAAAGAGTCGAACAGTCGTACTGCCCGTACCGAGCAAATGCCAACGTCGAACGAGAAGCCAGGGTCAGATCTTAACTCTAAAGTTTTTCCTTAACAATTTAGAATGCTATTTTACTTTTGCTCCTTTGACTTCTTGGATGGAGGTCCTGTTTCCTCTGCTGGTTCGACGCTTCCTCTTTCGCTGCTTTGTCGTCGTTGTGTCTCTTCGGTTCTGAGGTTGGAATTTCATCAATATAATCGATGTTAGGGCCGGAAAAATGTCTTGACTCGAATTCCTTACGCATTATCACTAACTTTTTCGCTGTGCACACCAACCCTTTTGATGCAAAAAAATAGTCCATCAGCTGGAGGGGTTGTATGGCTCACTTAAGGGGAACAAGCGAAACCTGTCTTATCTTAATCTGTGCCTATTAAGCGTCATAAAAATGTATGATAGCAAGGATAGAACGGTAGCTTTCACTTTGTAAATCAAATATTAAACTTGCCCCTTTACCCTCATTTGGCGGCCATTTTGGATTTTTGAAAAAACTATTCGTTAGTATAATTTTTTTGTAAATGTTCTTGATTTCTGCCTAGAGATCTCTTTCGCAGTATGTATATCTTAGATAATGTTTTAGACACTGATTACGTTTGTTTAAATTATTTTTGACGTCATAAATGACGTCACAGTTACGTGACAATGAATTTTGCTTTCTGGCTTGTGAACTCGACATTTTCTCAATCATCTAAATTAACCTCAAGGCGTTTTTACAAAGGCATGGAAAAAACATATAGAGCTATTTATAACTTCTTTTCTAGTGTAAGTTTAATTGAACAATACGAATCAGAGCGGTTAGATAAACAGGGGGCACACGTAAGCTTTAGTCAGCGCTCAGTCCAGGTGCCAGCTTACATGATAATTTATGAACACACACCCTAGAGGAAGGTTATGCACGCATAAAGTCAAACAGCCCAAATGAGTACCGTAGTGGTTGCAAAACAGAAATTAGAGGAAAATTTTGAACCAATAAATTGTTTTATTATTTTATTTCTTTATAGAATGAAAGTAGTAGCTCTCCAAATAATTCAATTTTAGTTTCTTTTTAAAGTTGGATATAGAAGTTTTTATACTTTCATCAATTGCATTCCATAGCTTAGGACCTTTGAATCGTCAGTTTTGTAGCCAGTCGTGTATTGTAACTGTGTACCTGATCGGTTTTCTTAAAATCTCTCCTTACAAATTTAGCTATTATGGCGGGAGGACCAGGCCATCTTTCCTTTGTATCTCTTGCTTTGTGGCATACGTTGAGAAGTGGAGATATCACTATCATGGATGTCAATTCCCATCAGTTTACATACTTCCTTGACAATGGTATTTGTGTCCTCGGACTTTGAATCAGGAGATGTTGGAATGCCTCTGATTTCTACGCACTCACGGCGCCCATATTGCTCAAGATCGTTCCGGGCTTTCGTCACGGACCGTATATATATCGAGTCTTGCAAGGAGTTTAGAGCTGACTTGTAGGTCTTTCCGTCCTCTTCCACTAACTTCAGCTGCTTTTGAAGATCATCGTACTTTGCATTTAAAAACTCGACGCTTTCCATGAGTGGAGCGAGCTTTTTATCAAGTTGTTGCTTAAGTTTGTCTTCAAGCATCTTGAACCTCTGCTGGAATTTCTTGAACTTCTGGAATTTCTGTTGAAGTTTCTGCTACAGGATAGCAACTAACTCATCCTTACTAATTCCACTCATTTTAGGGCACACAAACACAACAACAAAGACAAAGCACAACACTAACACTGGATTTTTAAGCATGTTTTCCCGCAGGGGAAAGAAAAACATGGCCATTTTGTCAGCCGACCAAGACCTTCTCTTCAGGTTAGTAGCAGGAAAATGTAAAACGTCCAGATAACTATTTGCATTTTCTACGACCACAACACGATCCGGGACTTTAAATATAATGTTAAAGCCAGTCCACCCCAGCACACTAGCAATAATGGGTGTGTTTCGAGCTTTCTGATCTCTAGCCACAAACACGAGGTGACACAATGTCAGTTCCCTTGCTTTGTCAATGTAGGACGAACTTACTTCAAAGTTTTTAACTAGTAGTAGTTCCCCTGGTCCCTCACGTTATCCGTCGTAGTATTCCGGGATCTCTCTTGTTATTACAATCGCTGTCAAGGATCTCCTTTATTTCTTTGATACTGGTGGTGGATAGTCTTGGTCGTCTGCCTGAACAATCCTCTCTGTCTCAATTATCTCTGTGATGAGAATGGAGTTTACACGATCGGATATTCCAGAACAAGTCAGAGTTCACTCTATGTTGTCAATGTTATCCGCAACCATCTGGGCGACAGTGGACCTGGACTCCGCGTGCGTTATAGCCGGCAAAAAAACAACTCGTTTTTCCCGTTGCACTTGATAACTTCCAATGCACACTCTGTCTCGATCTTTTCTACTTGGTAATAACTTATGCCATGGCCGTACTTGTTATAAGCTTTAGAATTTGTGTATTAGTTATTACACAGGGCCTTGACAACGGCATGAAATAACACGCTTTTTGGAGTTTTCACAACCCCGTTCGTAGCATCAAAAACAATGCAAAAAAATTCTTCAGATGCACTGTTCTCTCTGTACTGCTGCTTTCACTGTCAAATGGGCGGTTTCCAAGAAAAAAGCAGAGTCAAAAAGAAGTCAGATAGATGTGGGATATAGTCGTTAGTTTTACTTGGTTTCAAATCATCTGATTTTTGATGGGAATTCGCTTTCAGTTGAAGCCTCCAAAATTGGTTTGTGGTTATGGATCACGGCAGCCGGATACAAGCCCGCAAACAATACATTTGTCACTGTCGCATCGCAGGAAAAGGCCTGGTTGAATATTCCAGCTCACGTGCTTGGAACTGAGAGTGGGAGAACTAAGGAACAGACAGTTGTTTTACTAAACAT
>JAOBRD020393649.1:5179-19548 GCA_027575215.2 Hydrozoanthus sils
CCTAATTCCATGACTTTTCCATGGCCCTGATCATTTTCCCCTAATTGCATGACTTTTCCATGGCCCTGATCATTTTCCCCTAATTCCATGACTTTTCCAAGGCCCTGATCATTTTCCCCTAATTGCATGACTTCTCCATGGCCCTGATCATTTTCCCCCAATTCCATGACTTTTCCATGGCCCTGATCATTTTCCCCTAATTCCATGACTATTCCAAGGCCCTGATCATTTTCCCCTAATTCCATGACTTTTCCAAGGCCCTGATCATTTTCCTCTAATTCCATGACTTTTCCATGGCCATGATAATTTTCCCCTAATTCCATGACTTTTCCAAGGCCCTGATCATTTTCCCCTAATTGCATGACTTTTCCATGGCCCTGATCATTTTCCCCTAATTCCATGACTTTTCCAAGCCTGGAAAATGCGTTTTCAGATTCCATGACTTTTCATGACCGTGTGCACCCTGTTTAATGACTAAATAACGAAATTACGTTTCATCGTTTCATTTTCTCTTCAGAGACTTTCAAGACACCATTTAAGGTAACATACGGCAGATTTCACAATCGATTTCAATTCCATTCCTTACAAAAATGATGAGCGCGAGACACGTGTGTTTACTTAGTATAAAGAGGGATCCTTGCCGGGACTCGCACCCCGTATGGCCAATTTGAGGGAACGATCACACCTCCCCCCACCTCCCCCTCTCGATTTTTGGTTGAAACAATTTCTGCTTTTTGAGGGTTATGCATACCTAATTCCTAAAATAGTATAGTGTGTGCGACAAATGCCTTTAAGGGGAACCCGCAATTCAACAATGTCCTGTCTTGTCTCATGTATTTAGTTATCATCCGTGTGCGCACTTCATGTTTTAGAATATTACCTACCGTCATCGAGAATTGTGACGACCACGCCCTTTCCTGAGATTCCTCTGTTCCAGACCGGAAGCACGTGGACGTCAAGGTCAAGATCCTTTCTCCTGTCATCCTACAATCATAACAATACTTTTAAGCAACGTTTTTGTTTTCAACAACCATTGAAGACGGCAAGGATCGATGATTGTTAGTATACATAATCAATTGTTTTGTCTAAATATTTGTTAATTCATGTAGTTAATTGTTTTATATCATTTTCTTGACAGCTCACCAAATACCACTGCTCGTCCCACAGCGGATCTTGAAACCTGGGCACCAGGCCTCTTTTGACCATCATGTCATGAAAATGTCCTCGTTTGTTTCTGATCTTCTCATGCTGTTGTTCCGCCCATAGCACCTTTAAAAACACACAAAACTAGAATCAATATAGGCCCTTTGCCTACCGCAGTCTATTCCTATCAAAGGTATCTTATATGATAAATGTAGACAAAATTATTTTTGTCTAAATATATTTTAAGAGACTGTGTCATGGTGTTTCGACAACTTCAAATCAAGAGTATGGCTTGTTAGTCAAACAGTGATGAGTTCATGGTGACATTTGATTGGTTAGCTATGCCGTAACGTTGTCAAAGTAACCTTTATTTAAACACGGTATAAATGACTCTTCAGGATTAATTGTTATCGGCTGTAAGACTCAAATATTCATCAACTATTGATGGCTTCATTCCTTCTGTGGCCGTCACCCTCATCATGGCCACCATCATCATAGACTTTATCACTACTAACATATTCATTGTTAAGCGTTGTGACTTACTAAGCGCGTATATGCAACACTTCAAATTTTGCGTCATCAGCCAGATCCCACAATCACAAAGCTTTTAATAAATTCGGTGAGAATTTAACTATGCCGTACTGACGGGGCCAAGTAAGGTCGAAACAGCTGCACACAACGGCGAATATCCAGGCTCAAAAAGATTTTCTTAAGTGTTCAGTATAGGCTTAGTTCCCTCTAACCTTGTTTCCAGGGCTTTTCCCTATGCTGTCTTAGTTAAAAGCTCTGGGAATCGAGGTTGAGTTCCACCTGCCCCGTGAGGCCTTAGTGCCGTTTTACTGGCTGTCACGTCTCCTAACTAGCGCATGTGTGCAACACTTCAGATTTTTCTTCATTGTTAACGTTCGGTTATCATTACTCTCATTAGTGTTACCACCAATGTTTTTTAAACAACAGTTGCATAGTATACATTTTACTTATGGGAACCAATTACTGGTGGCGCTCATCGGAAGATAAGAATAATTAGTTCTTATGTAAGTGATAGATTTTGGAAATGGCTTACTGCGTAAAACGCAGTTCAAACATACAACTTACGAGTGCTTGTTGTTCGTATACTTTTAACTATTTTATTCATATGAAAAACAGAGTCGTTCGATTAAGAAGAAAAACAGACCAAAATTCAAATTTCAACGTTCTACAACCAACTTTGAAAAGTGCTTTTTAAAACTACGAAACAAAGAGAACTTTAATCGTCCGAAAAAATTAACTTCCAAACATTAAAATTTTGACCTAATATCACAAGAGTTGAAAGCCTGATGCGGTCAGGAATCCCTGTAAAGTAGGTTTACAACTCTGGTTTATCGTCTTCCGGTACAAACGAAGCCCTCTGCGTTTGTCTCTTTATTTTGAATCACTCTTTCATTACTCTTGGCGTTTTCGGCGTAGGCTTGGTGTTGTTTGTAAACTAGTTTAGTTTTATTGACAAATTTTCAAAATTAAATTTAGTGTCGTCGTTTGTCCCAAATTTACGTGTAAAATGTCCGAGTGTTTTTTGTTCGAAATTCAATGTCCGAAAGGTCCAAAAACTTTTTGTGATAAAAGTAGCTTTGAGCTTTTCATCGATTTTTGTTACTAATATTAAAATATTAGAAACAGCTGAAATGGTTATGAAACAGCATGTATCGGTATAAAACAGCATGCAGGGATCAGTATTTTGGTTTACAAACCAGTCAACTTGTCATCAACTAACATTCCGTGGGTACTTGATGTAGGCATCCCTAATGACGGTAATTTTTAATTCTTTTCCATTATGATTTAAAGCAACTCCTGTGTATTTTAGGGATGGAACATAAACTATAAATGAGGTTGTCTGTCTTCGGCTGCATATAGAACGTACACCAGTTTGTTGAGGCAGTGAAGATTTTATAGGAAATTACATCGCTGTCAACAACAAAGCAAGAATTTCAAAATTAGCCTCCTTAAGGCTAATAATTCCTGCTTTTAGCAAGTTTATAGATATTACACTGATGCTTTGGAAAAACACGGTGTCTATCTTAATTATCAATTTAAGAAACAAAAAAGGGCTATTTCAGTGTTTCTTTGTAGTCATAAGTGCGATACAAAGGTAATTGACTATTGCTTCACAAGAGTGTTTTACCGTACGTGTCGAAAACAAGTTTATTTCGATTGATTGAGACCTAGAGAAAGCTTTATTCCAATCATGGGTGTAAAATCTACAGGTTTTTTACTGTGCTAAATTAGTATTCAAAAGCTGCGCTCCCACGCAGACAAACACTGAAACAAATTGAGACTCAAAGTCAAAACCCGCTGAACTCAAACTTAGCTCGAAGGCATTTTGATTCTCTTCCTAGCCACCCAGAAAACTGCATAATTGAAAACTAAAACTATAGTTTACTGCTACATAAAATGTTTACCATTACTGATCGTTTCGTCTTGCATTCGCGTGTCTTAAATATCAAATTGTTTTTTGTACGTGACGATTAAATTACATTTCAAAATAAAGCCAAACGTTTACGAGTTTCTATTTCTAGTTGTCTAGAGCATCCAGGAAGTTAAAATTATAAATAATTTGTTTCTCAGTCTATCTATCCATTTTGTCTTTTGATTTATGGGTTTCGGAACTGATATAATTAGTTTGGTTCCCTTACAAGTGTTTATCTGTTGGGTACGGCGGTAAAAACTTCCTGAACTGCCAAAATAAGCGCGCTTGTCCCCATCAGCAGCTATTGAAGTAATTCTTTGAAGTTAAAAACAAACTAAAACTTGGCTGTTCTCAAGATATTTATAACGATATTGCTTCAATAACGTCAGTCAGGTTGTTTTCACTCTTTCTACATGTCACCGAGATATATCTTCCTTTTGGATTGGCAAAAAGTGTAAATTTAGTTTTACATTTAAGCTAGGAGGATAGTTCTCGTTAATTGCTTTGATATTATGCCTATAGCATTTAAAACAGTACTTCCTTTTAGTTTTAGTTCAATACAATCATTGTATAGAAAAAATAAAAGATACTGACCGAACGTAAACAGCCCGGGAATTGGTCAAAAGACAAAAAAACATATTTGGAACGTCAACTAATTTTCATTTGAATTTTACATGAGTCTTTCTTTACATTTTCATTTTCGACCCTCGCTGTGTTTTATGTATTTTGGTCAAAAGACCTGTAATGAAAACAGGTGAAAACTGACTTTAGTTTCCTCTGCTGTGGTGATTATTTCAATTAACAACTTTGGGAAACCTGAGACAGAACAAAATTGTCATCATGGCTTTTTGTGCAATAAAAAAAAACTGATGACATTTATAAAAATGAAAAATATGATTTGGTACTGTGTACTCTACTACTATTAGTGTTAGTAATGTCTATACAAGGTATTACACTAGCTTGTTAGTTTTTGTAACTTTTTGTTATAAACGTACAATTCAAAAATGTTTTGGTTCTCGCACTACTGATACCTCCAAAGAATAGTTTATCCGTTTTCAGATTTTAGCATATTTTTATTTCAGAGTTGGCGTGATGTCTTACCGACTTTGCCGACTTTAACTGACACCTAGATTTAGATTTTAAAGAAAGATATTTTTACTTAAAATGACACTCTTGTCTATTTTCTTGAAAATAAATCCCGCCTTGTGAAAATATTGTAGCGTTCATTTGAACGTGACAAGGACTTCGTTACTGCTTTTACGCTTTAAAAAGCCTTTTCTTGCTGTATTTTAGTTTTGCCGAAGACAGAAGTAGTTTGTAGTCTAATACTACTGTTATAACCAAACATACTCTACTTTAGTACAGTATTCATCGCAGTATTTCATTATTTTGGATAATTTCATCCTCATATTGTTTTGTTTTATTGTGCGTTTGTTTTAAAGGCAGCAAAGTGCTTAGAGCAACACTTTTCACCTTGAGCTGGTATTTCTTTCCATGATGGTGACAAAAAAAAGAAAAACAAAAATACCCCACAAAAAACAGATCTGTTGATTTTTCTTTCTTTTCTTTAACGCGCCTTTTAAAAATATCGCTTGAAACTTTACTTGACCTTCAGATTTCTCTTGGTCTGCGTGTCCTTTAAATTCAGTCTTTAAATCATCCTTTTCGGCTTTGGTGTTTTACTAAATCTACTTCATAGATGCTTATCTTTTACTGTTTTTTCAATTCGTCTTGTTATCGAGGAGAGATCGAGCCTGGGTTGCTACTGCTGGCTTAGTGATAAAAGTTCCGCCGAGGGAAGCATGTGCAACGGAAAACCGTATGCGTGATGATTTAAAGAAAGAACTTGATAAGTTTGTTCCATAATGAGAAATTGAGTGTAAATTGTCGGCTAGTTTGGAGTCAGGCAATTCTCGGCGTCCTGTGTGACCATGCAGTTATAAATACGGCGATTGATAACTGATTAAATGAATTACCTTCGGGTCCATTAACAGTTGTTCTGTTCTCCCTTCAGCGCTTCTGCGCGATCTTTGTGGATGGGTTGAGTGTTCAAGATGGTAATATCCATGCAGACTCCCGATCTGAATCAGAAAAAGAGACAAAACAAGCAGACTTTTTGAGTAATCGGTCTGTTATCTTTCTTACCTCTTTAGTTTCCCTACCCGTTGTTCAGTTTTAGACTTTCTTTTGTGAGAGCATTGAGGCAGAAAATATCCCCAAGTTCAAATATATGGTAACCCTGACTAAAGGTAAACTCTAGGAATGCTGAAAGAGCAATTGTTTTTCATACTGCAAGCAATAGAGTTTCTTGTTAAATTGTAACATAACGCCTAATGCCCATCCAACATTCCTTAAGCCTGCGTAACATTATACCATCGAAGGTCAGATACAGAAACTTAATGAACTCCTATAGTTGAGAGATCCCCCGATAACTGTACTTTGACCGCCATATATAGGAACTATTCCCTGACTACAAAAATTAACAAGAAACAGTCAAAAAAGGAATGAGGGTTTGATGTTCTTTACAGCTTGCAAGCCTGGTTCTCGCAAGAGCGTCAATGCAAGTTGCCTCAAATCATGATCAGTGTACTCGCAGAACAAGACATTTCAATGACGGCTGGCTGTAACAATGGACGGATGCTCCTCCGTGTTAATCCAAAAATTTTATGATAAGGGCAAATAATCTTTTTGGCAAACATTTGTGACTTGTTATAGAATTGTTTCGAGTTATCTCGAGCTATGGAGCTCAGCGGTAGCATGAATATCAACTAAAAGTACGCGATTCTCAAGGCGCCATGCGTCTTACTGGAAATCCACGATTTTGCTGTTACGGCCGATAGCACTTTTGCTCAGACGAAAGAACGGGACTAGAATACACTCTTATTTTATTAGAACCTTTTTATAATAATGTCAGGCTGAAAATTGGCCAAAATTTATGAACATGTTAAGAATTGACACACCCGAGAACTGTATTCTATTTCATTACGGCACAAAATAATGAATTCATTCATTTGATTTCATTAAAGCTTCATGCTTCCGAAGCGTTTGCACTTTGGACAAAAGAAAATGAGTATATACGGATTTTTTATAAGAACCAGTAAATTTCTCCGAACCTCGTTTTTTATAAAATTATTCTTATTAAAAAAAGCCTGTAAACCAAATACGTGTCTGGTTTATACCAAGATCATTTGAGGTTATAGAATCCCCAGGAATTTTTAAAAACATCCAGCTCCTGCCTAACAATAAGACGTTAACAAAAAAGAGTCGATTTCATTTGTCAAAGCACCCAACTGCGCTAGAAACACCGAAATGAACCGTAGTCACTTCATTCTTTCGCCTGATATCACTCCGAGCGATACATTAGACGTTTTAAAAGGGCCATAAACGCCATTTACACTGCAGAAAAAAAATATCGGCTTAGACTGGGCAAGGGTAGAGTTTAATTCCATCGATGAACTGAAAAAGAGCAACGTTGTTCTAAAACCCAAAAAGAATCGGCAAAGTAATCGCAGTTTACACAGCTGAATTCATGGAATTAATCTTTACCCTCGCCAAAATTTATCCTTTGATACTAGTAACTCAACTATGAAACTCTAGTTAGTGTAATTTTCAAAAGAGGCATTAAATGTTGAGGAAGCCATTTAAGGGTAAGCTTATACGGTAATCATGCATGTGTCAACTGTACTCAGTATCATGAAAAGCTACCTCAATATTCCTCGTCTTTATACTTATCGTAAAAACCTTCCTCAATATATTTCTCGTCTTTATACTTGTCAAGAAAAAGTACCTCAGCATACGCAAGGCCGCCTGGTGTAGAATGTATATAATTTATGTTTACGTCCATAAAGTTAATCAGTTGAAGAAGGAGCATTACTGAGAAAGTTTGACTAGTACTGATTTTGGACTCCAAACTAGTTCATTGACTTATTGCTACAACTCTGTTTCATATGATCGAAAAGTTACAATGAATCAAAACACACGCTTTTTTAGTAACAACCAGTAGATTTGACCGATGCTCATTGTTATTCATTTTTCGCCGATTTGAGCCTCAAATTATTCTTAGTTTTATATGTGGTTTAAATCAAACGAAACATATTAAGCAACTGCAACACGTACATTGTAAGGAACTAACTTCAGGGCAAGTATTATACCTGTACAGCATATAATTTGAAACAATGACAACGATTGAAAGAGAAAAACTGCGAACCACTTTTTCATTCATTTTGTATTGTTAAGTTAAAGATCGAAACTGAGTATTGTTGAAAAAAAAATTTAGCTATCGAGCCCGAGCCTCAGCTTGTTCTTAAATTGTTCTTAAATTTTGTCCAATCTGGGCCCCGTTGTTCTTATAAAGTTGTTCTTATAAAAAAAGCGTGCATGTAAATATTCATAAACGCAACTTTCTTGTTTTTTTTCCTGAGCTTCCTAAACAATACATGCAAACTATTGCTCTCTAAAAAACCTCAAACAGACTTTTCTCAGGTAAGACTTAATATTTCTCTGGAAAACAGAAAACAGATCAATACTCAAACTTTTTATTCTAATGAAATCCAAAGTCGTTACAAACCCTTTTTACGGAAAAGGATATACTTGCAATAGAAATCTCTAGAAGCAACTAATTAGTTGGAAAAATTTTGTTAATTGTAACTTACAAAACCTATAGCTATTTACTTTAGCATCAATAGTTTACTTTTCGTTTATTTGTGCAGCTAGCAATTATTTATTTTTGGCAATTTTTTTAAGAGTAGTTTCGTTGCACTTGCGTATGAAACAACAATTTATGTCACAGTGCGGAATGAGATTGAGAAGCCCCACCCGTGTACTAAAATATGATAGATATACGTTTCTACGCTCTCTGTTCGTTAAATTCCGCCAGGAAATTACAGAGATTGCTAGTTAAGTAGAAGGTACAGTTATCTATGTACAGAACTTTTATATTAAACAGTGGAATAGGACAGTATATTTTGCTGATCGCGCAATTCTTCCTTCTCGCCAAATTAAGAGGAAGTAGATATTCTTTTGAAGTATTCAATGTTATTAGCAACAGCACAAATTGAAAAAAGCTATTGAAGATAGAGCAAAATATCCATGGGCATAATGTATATAGGTCAGTAATTTCTATTTAATTAAGAAATACACGGTGTGTTGTTATTATCAACATTAGCAATGTTAATTAGCCTTAAGGTAACAATCGTGGTTGAGATTTTGTCGCTACTTTGAGTCTGTGCAAACAGTAGAACAAATGAGTAAAAACAAGTGCTTTTTTCAATTAAAAACTGTTGAAAACCAAGATTAGCAATTATGAAAGTTAAAAATCTAAACTGAAAAAAAACTGCTGTAATCGTGTGTATTGTGCCAGCTTTCGTGCGATAATTGAATTACGAGAAATAAATGACAAACTGAGTACGAGATGAATAATTTCCTGAACGCCAAAATCTGAAGAACTTTGTGTGAGTTCGTTTTGATTCTATGCTTTGAATCGCCGAGATTGGTTGTAGCATTAAGACGAAGCCCTACTGCGTGCCAAAGCTGCGAGTGACACTGTTGGAGCAACCGACTTTGACTATTAAAAGAATTGGCTTAGATCACATTAACAACCAATATCAATGCTAGAATGTTCCTATATGTTAGTCAGCTCTTGACAAGATTACAAAGTAAGTGTCATTATATAGCTTGTGGCGGGACTTTGTGGTCGCTCTAAGGTGGACTGATCACTCAGAATGGACTTCATAACACATCATAATATTTAATCTGCGATGTAGGTGGCGTAGTGAAAAATTAAAGGTAAACTTGCTATTTTCGGAGCCTTCTCTTTAAGAAGAATTTTTTACCATTTCTCGATTTTTAGGTGTTAGAATGATTGGCTTCAGGAGTTCTGTCGTGTTTCTTGATCTTTGACCAAATTGACCCCGTATGGTGGCCGATGATTACAAAGCAAATGAAGGCAAAACAAGATACTAGACAGATAGAACTATTACCAGCTAAAACAGTATTTCACCAGTCGTTTAACAAGACCAGAAGAAAAACACGCCTATATGTTTGACACTTTTCCAAATCTGAGCTAGCCGAGTAAGTAATATGTCCTTACCGACTCAACTTTCTCAAATCCATGCTCCTTCGCTAGCTTTCTGGCGACCTCTATCCCTCCCTCCACTTTCACTGCCCATCCGTTAGTAAAAATCCTTTCTTTCTGTCCATAGCCCAGACCCGGTAACGTTGATGATAATAATAATATACAAATCAACTTCGCCGGGCCAGAGATCGGCAAGTCACGAACCATCGCATCGCTCCCGGGTTTATTCGTAAGATGGAGAAGATGGTCTTAAAGTCCGAGAAAACCCTAATCGATGACAGAATATATATTATTAACGGCCAGGATGTTTGATTTTAGTTTGCACTTCCTCTGACGATCGCTCGCCACCTGTCAGAGCAAGTGACGGCCAGTTTTTCAAACTCGCGCATCTCTGCCAATCAGAGTGCTTGACGTCATAGTAAGGCAAACCTCAGAACTTTTTAAATCCCATCTGTGCACACACAACTAGCTTTTATTGGAAACAATTTTTGTAGTTGATCAAACAAACAAAAATTTCATTTGTTCAAGATTTTTCTAGAAAATGGTATGTCTTTTTCCGAAAAGCCAAAACTAATCGAAGTGCAAGTTTTTCTTAATTGACAGAGTTCTATTTTAGCACGCAAAGTAACTTTTTTTATACTGATTTACGTTTATTTCCAGATATATCACAAAATTACAGCTGAATGATTTTAAAGTTGATGAAATCAGTTTTTCATGTAGAAGCCGTATCAACGACTCACTTTTTAAAATGGTACAAAATATGCTAATATATTTTCTTGAAAACCCTAAGTTAATGCTTTATTTTGAAGTCAAAGTAGCCGATAAAAATAAGTTGTTTTTCTCGACATTATCACTCCAAACTGCGTCAATGGCAAGCTTTCGTTTAAGCAACAATGTTGCAGCGTGGGAAGCAAAAGAGAGGAAAAATAAAGTTGCGCAAACAATCATTTTGTTGCGGATTGGTTCGCTAAATTACGAGCTGTTCTGGGTCGAACTAAATGACCTGCTGTCACGGATTCTGGTACCAGTAAACAAGCTACCCACTCGTGCTATCACAAACGAGCAAGAAAACTTAATTGACACAACTTTCTTTCAAGTTGTAATTTCCCATTATAATTCTCTCTTCTTCGTTTTCTGGTTCATAGTAAAATGGTCAAGGTACAGAATACTGGTATACAGAAATGTTGAATAAACTAAACTTTTTTTTCATTTTATTAATTGGGACTGGATCTAGACTGACTACCACTCCAGCTTTCCAGCTCGGTTAACTCAAAATAAAAACCGCAGTTTCTAAACTAAATGAACCCAATGACTAAAATCACAACATTTTGAACGAGGCTCCGACAGCCAGAAGCTCCGGTTCGCGGCCAGTTCTCTTGGTTTACTCGCAGTGTTAATTGTCTTCCTGGTGGCTCGATTGAGAGTCAGATTGTAAGTTTAATAGATCATTAAACTAAAGAAAATAATTACTGATAGTGATACAGAAACAGACTTGAATTTGGTTTTAGATGATTAAACGTATCAATCTACAACAGCCTATTTGAATAAAAACATAGGTGAATATACATGTTTCTCAGGGAACGATATCACTCGGCTGAACTCTCTTTCATTCCGGCATTTCTCAATTCCTAAATTCAACGCACAAAAAAAACTCGCTGAAGCATTCACGTGTATGTCTGCATTACTGAGAACTAAAGCAAACAAATTAGCGTACTTGTAAAGCACTTTTTCATGAACAATGTAACTAACATTCTTCATTTTCGAAAATCATCGTTACCAATTTTGAGTTTGGTTATTAGCGCTTTCCACACGTTCTAACTTATTCTCTAGACATCGATTACATCGTAGGCGGTATTGATTAAAACCATAAATTGTTTACATTCGCAGTTGTAATTGTAATCACGACCGAGTGACAAATCTGTCAATGATCCTGTCAAACAATCGAACAACTTATAAAACCCTTCCTGTTAACGAATACTAAATATTTGTTCACCTTCAGATGGAAGAAAAGTCTGTTTTACGAAATAAATACTGCCCATTAACGCACACGATACAGCTGAGCTCAAATTGATTGCGATAATTCAAAACAAATGTTCTTTTAATTTGTTTGTATATAAAATTGGTTGACTTTTGTTGTAAACACCAAAAAGCAAAACTAAAACAAAACTGACCAAAAAAATCAATTTAGTTTCAAACAGTTAAGCGGTTCAAGGCTAAAACAGTGTTGCACTCCCTTTATATTTCTTAAAACATAAACCAAAGTATCCTTTTGTCTTCTCATCTTGTTGACTCGTTATAATTATACAGCCAGACTCGGCAGAACTACGAAAAAAATTGCTTGTTAGAAAAAGAACTGATAAGTCCTTTATTAATCCTTCCGCTCGTTAACTTCCAGTTATTCAGTAGGAATAACTGCAACACGCAATCAAGCAGTGTTTGAAAGCACGCTCGAAATCCTATAATTTCACATTCAACAATGCTATCAAAATTTTTTCCAAAGCACAACGTATAAGAACCAAAGGTTCCCTTGTCAGATCAAAATTGCCGACTTTTCTACTTCCTCTCACATTAATCTCAATGAATTCACATTTCTAATAAGAGTGTTGGTGTGATACTGAAGTAAAAAAGAGCGTTTTCGAGATACTTTTTTTGTTGTTTGTTTAGTTTTCAGGCTCGGCGCGTTCGAACAATGCTTATAGTTTGAAACTATACACAATCATTTCTGGTGTGTGAAAACAGCAGGTAAAATACCACAAAGATAAAATAATGTTTATTGTTACAGCTACATTCCACACCAAGTATCGCTATTAAACTGGCTTCTTTTTACATTTGGTTCGTATGACAAACTGAATGTCGTATTTCCAGTTTTACCACCGACGCAGTCTTTTTGTTGTTTCCTAATGTTGCGACGATAAAAATTGTGTTTATCTTAATGACGTAAGCTGTCGGAAAAGCGCGGCGTCAAATGAAACAAACAAATTGTTCATCGCTTTGGAATGCAGTTTTAGTTTTATCCATATGGATCGCTAGTCAAGCAATCAACTTGACTAATACGATATGGCTCATAAAATCTTAATGAGATCAAAGTTTGTTTGGTCTTTCCTATATAAAATTAGTTTTTTTTCCCATTCTTACAGTATTTATTAGCAAAAACTGATGCAGTAACACTATAAGACAAATGATTAAAGAGTAAGGAGGAAGCACAGGCAAAAGAACACAGGATTGTACTGTAGGCAGGGCTTTTACGGGAGGGTGCGATCGAACGAGGAGACGTACGGACCAAACGAGCGTCGAGGGTCCGAGAATTTAGAGGGGTCAGGGGGGCATGCTCACCCGGAAATGTTTGAAAAATAGGTTTTCTGAGATTGAAATGTAAGCAGCAAAAACCAACTTAAAAACGTGAAGTTATTCGATCTTTTCAACTTCAAATTCGTCTTGTTTTTGGTTAAATAACTTCTTTACAGGTTTACAGTAGACTAACAATGTCATTATTTGCTAATGGTACGTATTACTATTTAATACACAACTAGTGAATCAAAACAGAACTATATTAAACGTATTTTTTAACTTAGCACTTTTTCAAATCACTCGATAGTGTCTTCAGTTAGATGTACGTGGAGAATGTTGCTTTTTCGAATAAATGGCTAACAAAAAAAGCCGATGGACCTTCGCTACCTATGGGGGGGAGTGAGGCGAACCCATCGAATCCCCCCTCCCCCCCTTCCCCCTTGAGGGTCTGGAACAAGAACGAGAAGGAGAAACAGGAGAAGGAGAAGGAAGAGACGGTACGCCGACAACGAAGAACAAAATAGAAGAAAAAGAAGTGAGGAAGAAACAGAAGGCGGAGGAAAAGAAGAAGAAAAATACAAGAAAAAGAAGACGACGAGCAATGTAGAGAAAAGATAAAATCATTCGCAACGACGACGACAGCGGAATACACAGCAACCCCTCTCTTCGGTCCTCTACCCTCCCCGATTGCAAATAAGGAATATTAGCATAATACTACAGTCAACTTATTTCGAAAACTCTATTCTTGACTTCGACAGAAAAAATGTGCTTTTAGCTTTTGGATCCAGCGCGGTTTCTCATGGTCATTCAGCGATGGAATGCCCGGAATCATTTCTTGAGTGTTTCCTGAACAGGGACCAGAAGCATTTGCCTGCTTGATGAGTATCGGCAGAGTCAGTTGAAGAATTAAAATCTCAGCGAACTTATGATCCGACGACGGCAAACGTCTGCGACGGTAGACTTGGTCGAGGAGGGTTGTGAATAATTCGCCGTTGCAGTGGCGCGAAAGAAGTAAGACTTAAGAAACGGCGCCACGACGGCCGGCTAGTTGTCGTAGTAGTACATTCGAAATTTAAGAAGTGCAATGGCTACTGTTTTCTGTTTAACAAAGAGCTTCGTAACGAGCACTTCCCAAGCTTATGGAAAGACTTCAACCTAGTCCCTGTCTTCAAAGCTGACAATAAAGAAATGGTTACAAACTACAGGGGGATCGCCCTTTAAATGTCACTTCAAACATTTTGGAAAAATGTGTTTTCCAGAAGGTTTTTCCCCATTTCGAACCCAACTTGTATTGCTACCAGGACGGATCCATCAGTGGTCGCTCTTGCGTTACGAGCCTTATTATGTCCACGCATGATTACGCCAAAGCTCTGGACGACCGCAAACAGCTTGATGCCGTGTATTTGGACTTTAGCAAGGCGT
>JAOBRD020393749.1:0-19548 GCA_027575215.2 Hydrozoanthus sils
GATATCTCCTCCCATATCTGACACCTTTCAAGGACCTGCCCTACAAAAGGGATAGCTCCTCCCCTATCTGACACCTTTCAAGGACCTGCGCTATAAAAGGGATAGCTCCTCCCATATCTGATACCTTTCAAGGACTCGCGCTATAAAAAGAAAGGCTCCTCCCACATCTGACACCTTTCAAAATTCAAATTTTGGTCCAAACGGCGTTTCAACTTCTCTCTGAGCGACAGAAATAAAGAAATTCATATTCGCTAAAATTTAAACATTTATAATCTTTTCTTCAATACAGTAGTAATAAAAAGAAACAAAAGTGAAGTTCGTTTCGTCTTTCGTTTTATATGAATCGGTAATTGGTGGTGGAAAAATGGTACATAGCCGTCTTAATAGGGTCAATTCACTCCAATTAATTTTTACCTGACCGGCAGAAGGTGGAATATCATTCGTTATCATCTTCAATGTAGTAGTTTTTCCTGCTCCATTGGGCCCCAACAAACCAAAAACTTCGCCTTGTTCCACAGCAAAAAACAAATCTTTTACGGCAAATTTCGCTTTCTTTTTCCTTCCGAACTTCTTCCACAAGCCCTGCACGAAAAGAAAGGAGTACACTGTTGCAGCCGGTTACAGACATGCTTTGAATTCGTCATGACACAACAACAACCGCTAACACTTTAAAAACAAAATTTACACTACCATCATTTTAGCTGAAATGAAAACAAAAAGAATGAAACTAGTTTTAAAATGAATCCAAATGAAGCTTGGAACTTGGTTTTAATGTTGGTCCCATCACTGACTAAGAATTTTTTTCAAAGCATTCAAATTGTTGAGAGCTTTCTATTGGTAACAATTGTTAGTACTGAGTACGGATCTACAATGACATCCCAGCTGCACAATGCTCGATTTCTCAAATAGATCGTGCTTCGTGTAAACTCACTTGACCCAAAAAAGCCGGCAGGTAAAACACACGATACACGATCGCTAATGAATGTGATGAACGACCTGATCACCAATTCTGCGTCAAATACTGTCTTCCACGGAATAACACTACTAGTACATACTTTTACTACAAGAGAGTGCGAATTTTCCAAAGAACCATTTTTGTCTTCTTGAAGGATTTTTTGTTTCTCCTGTTCGACGTCAACGTCTTCGTGTTCAACTGTGTGAAAACTTGTGGCACTGCGAATGCTTAGACTTCTTTCAACACTTGGATTCTTCTTACGCCTGAAAAGGAGGACGAGAAATTGAGGCAACTGCGTGTAATGAGACAAAGAAAACAGACCGAGGTTGCCTTTGATTGTTTGTTATGGCTGTATTGGAAAGGATCAGAAAGGAGGGCAAAAAATTGAGACAACTGCCTCAGATTAGACAAAGAAACTAGACAGGGTTTGCATTTGGTTTCTTGTTTTACCTGTATCAGAAAAGAGAGCAATAAATTCAGACAACTGCCTTTTTTTAGACAAAGAAACTAGACTGAGTCTGACTTTGCAATTTGGTAACATATCAAGAAGTTAGCTAAATGAACAGGCAAATGCGTGTTGAACTACGAAATTTATGATTTAAAGTTTGCAATTCGTGATACTTAATTGGTATGCAACTTAAAATTTCCGAATGTCCACAAAAAGATTTTCAAGAGCACTCCTGAAGCCACAAGAAAATGTGAAATCAGGACACAGGTATCCAAGGTAATTAGTGTAACAGTCATTATTCGGAAAATGGAGAAACTTACTAGTTACGTTAAATATTTTGAGAAGTTAAAGGTTTCCAGAAGAGACACAAACAAAACTGGCTGAAAACGTTTCAATGTTTTTAGCCACGCGGACTGCCATCTTAGATGATTTCATCGTCACGGAAAAGCGAACAAGCCGGTCGCCATTTTTTTCTTACGGCCATTCACAACGCTGGCCTCGTAATTAACGTGCACAGCGGGCATCATGGATCGAAATAACAAATAATTTTACCCTGTACTATTACGATCATACGCTAAACAGTGCATATATATTATTTCTCTCAACAAGGATTGTTTTTTTATTTTTAGATTCCTTTAAGGTGTTATCGCACCTTTTTGAGTCTCCACGTGCGCATGCGCAGATAGCAGTGTTACCAACGTTTCGCTGGTCCAGTATATAGAGTAACACGAAGAACAGGAAACAGTGAAAGACCGGCTGAAAAAAAAGAACAATTTTTAGGGATAAGTGATAGAACAATAACAAAAACGCTTAAATTAAAGTGAACGCGGGAAACATTAACCATGAATGTTCTCCCTCTCAAACCATTCCCTTTGGTTTACTTTTTAATTTAATTTTTATTTCACGAGGTGGGTTGTATTCCATCCGGCCTGAAAATAATAACAACTAGTCCGAGAGTGTAAATGGAAGGAAGCTCATGAATCAATAGGGAAAGAATGGGAAATAACTTTAATAAATGACTAGAACTTGACCAAGTTGAAATCCGTACATAACTTTTAAATGCTTTATTTTCAAAATGGGAAACACAAAATGAGCATAAAATGATATAAGGTTGTCGAAAGAGAGTTTGAAACAAACTGTGTTTACTATAGAGTTGCAATTACAAAGATACTTTTATCGATAACCATCAAGTTATGATCTTTACGGTTGTTATGATTATTAGTATCAAAGACATTATCATTATGTTTTATTGAAAATCAAATGTTCTCAATTTTTTTGCACAAAATGGGCTAAAGGGGTCACATGTGAAGAAGGAAAAGTATGAAAATCTTCTAAACAAAAACGTTAGGTATTTGCCTTCACCCGGGTTTTGGGCTTTTACCTTTATCAATATGTTATTTCTCTTACCATTAACAACCTACCCCTCACAGATGAGGATTGATGGTTATTTATTATTGTTGTTATTATTACTATTATTATATTATTATTATTACTATTATCATCATCATCATCATCATCACCTTTGGTAATAGTAGTAGTATCATCATCATCATCATTATTAATATTATTATTATCTCTGTCATGTTTACTATTTTTTATATTCGACAACATTTTACATCTCCTACTCAGCTGACACAGAGCAATCCTTATTGCTGAACGTACTATCAACAAAGCACCAGGTATCCCATTGTACTCCGTCTCTGATCCTGTCACTGTTGGTACTGTCTTGCTCCAAGCGAAATACTCACTTGCTGGGACGGTGACGTCCTTCGATTGAGCCCTAACGGAGGCAGATCTGTAGATCTGTAATCGAGAGAAACGTGTGAATATGGGTTCACCTTTTTGCACATTTTGCCTAAGAGGCGACTACCAATTCTTTCACCTAAATCAAAGACGATTTTTCATCAAGAGAACAATCAGTACAGACTATAAAGAAACAGATACATATGTACAGACGTTGCAAGAAATGTAGTAGTATAGGTAATCGCATTGGGCCAAGTAAAATTAAGGATAAATTTCACGAGTGTCTTCAACTTTTTCCAAAATTGGAAAATTTTTCCAAATTTGGAAAAAATTGAAAACACAAGTGATATTAATCCAAAATTTTACGAGGAACCTTGCGATTACATGTTTATGACATTGAGGGCAAAATTCTTCTTTCTCCGCGGGATCTCACGAGAAAGCGCTCATAACTTAACTCAATTATCCCAAGTTTCTTCGAAAAACGTACATGTAATAAAAACTTTGCAATCTCCGAAATCATACGGAAATCTTCAAAAGAAGCTCGAAATCGTTTCTAAGGCATTTTTATGATTTTAAAAAAAATCGGAAAATCTTCGGACGTATTCGGAAACGTTCGGAAATCTTCGAAATTTCGTAAACTTTCGGAAAATGTTTCTAAGGCATTTGTGAGACATTTTAAAATTTTCGGAAGTATACCAGCGACCAATCAGCGCTCAGTAACTTTGCCTTGAATTGAGAAAAAATGCCCCCGCTGTTATCCAATCAGCTCGAAGTAATTTTGCCTTCTATGTTATAATAATAGAAACTGAACTTTGTGTGCAGACAAATTCTTAAAGAAAACAGAGATTACTAACAAACATTGCCAGTGTTATGTAACACGATATTTGGTTTTGCTAAGAAGTACGTGTTCTATTTCAGTCAACGACAGAAAAGCTGCCGTCGCATGACATTGAACTTATAATTATAAGGCTGATATCGATGCAATACCACACTGGCTTAGTGCAATTTCCATGTAACGCGTAATATTTGTTTAGATGTTTCTCTCAGCAAATCAGTGATAAGGAGTACATTTTGTATAATATACGTCCGCCATGGTCTTTCAACACACATCGATTTCTGCTTCGAGTGGAAGTTTGGACTATCGAGCTACCTCAGTAGTTCGAAACCGAGGAAGTTTGGAACTGATCAGAAAACCGTCAGAAACCAACAGAAACTAAAAGGGTTAGGGCAAGCGGTATCATCGATACCCTATTCAGAAAATATACTTCTTCAATGTCGAGTGAAGCGTTTGCTAAACCGTATGGTTTCTACGGAGAACGATCCCAAGTATTTCTCGCACATGCAAAAACAAGCGAACAAAAGGTCAAGAAATAAAAGCTCTACCAACATAAAATGGAAGTAACGAGAAATTCGTTATTTAACACTAGGAATTAGCTGTATTTTCTAAAATTACGGTGGACAGGTTTCGAAAAATTAGTTCAGTTCGACTGGATGTGATTTCATTGTGGTTTCTTCATTAAATTTTGTTAACAAAGTTGTGAAGTACTCCCTGATAGCTTTCAAAATTGTATGTCTAAGGAAAATCCTGAAAATGTCAACAAGATCCAAGATGGCGTCTTTGTGACGTCTTAAAAATACTCACCCTGTCAATATAGTAGAGTGCACCAAATAAAGCATATGGAGGGGAAAGAGCCAACGCCACATAATGGATGATAATTGCAGTCGACGGACTACTTATCATATCAATCAAAGAAACGGCAATAAAGGGCAAATATCCAAGCTGCCGAGAGCAAAAACGGAATAACAAGTAAGAAAATATGAATTCAAACCCATATCCCCCTTCTCCTGCTTTTTTCCCACTTTCCGGTCACATGCCATCCCATTAACCGAAAATGAAGATGCCCACAACAACAAACTATTTGAAGAAAAAACAAATCGACTTGAAAAGGCATCAAACTGACTAGCCTTCGTCATCACCTTAAAGTGTATATATGCAGGGCTTTTGTATGTACAAAATGTCCTTACCCTTATATTGGTGATGGCGGAAAAAATCGATTATGATTTTTCTTCATGGTGTAATTTGCGTTTAAAGTTCTGAAAAATCGTTTCCGGTTTCACTTTGACCGCGCGATTGGAATGCTGGTAACTACACAAATTTTTTCTGGTTCGTGACGTAGAAAGTAGAGTTTAGTAGTCAGAGTTTGTGTTGTGTGTTTGCTGTTCCATTTTCATGTAAAACATGAGTATCATCATGTAAGATAGATGAATCGCTTTCTTCATAATACAAATTCTCCGCCATTACTGAACCACTAAACTCTGCTTTCGACGTGGGAGAGGTTGTCGACAATTAAACGCGGAAATTTTACGTTGTCAACGACTATCAGTTTTCCTTCTGAAAGAGGGAAACTGCAAAGTTGTCGTCGATCGCATTTAGTTGTCAACAACTAATCGTATTGTCTGTGGAGGCCCTAATTATCTCATCTTTCGTTCTACCAGTGTGAAATTATCGTATATTTTATCAAAAGCGTTATAAAATCAATTCATGCACGACTACTTACGAAGCCATAAAGTTGAGATGTAACCGACTGAGCTGTTTCCCATTTGCTAAACAAGAAGGATATGGTGTAAGAGAACAGCAAACCACTGGGAATATAGACCAGAACTTCCAATGCAAAGCAACCCAGGGCGGGAGCGGACGAAAGCGAAGGTATTTGTAAAGCTGCAACAAGAATGAAACAGAGTAGGACTGGGGCCAAGAAAACAAGCCCATCAGCGACGAAAAAGTGGATCCAGTAAACAAGGGGAGAAACTCCTGACAGGCGTAGCATGTGGCGGATGTTAGTCTGAAAGAAAATATAAGACCATGTTAGGAAATTGAAAAGTAATGCCATGCTTATTCTTAAACACACTTAAAAAGGGAAATGACAGGAATGAATGGAACGTTGAATGGAAGACATACAGCAGACAAGTTCTCTATGAGAGCGTTTATTAAAACTCTCTGCTGTAAGTCTTCCATTCAACGTCCCATCTATTTGTGTCAAGTCCTATTTTCAGCATAACATTTTTCAATTTCGTAACATGGTATTCAAGTAATCTCAAATAATTGCCAAGAGCATTTACTCCGTTTCGGGAGGTTTTGCGAGATATCTATATAAGACAATTAATTTAATGATTCAAACAATGGGGCAAAAACCAAAGAAAAGCTTTTCACCAGCAGTAACAACTGCATTTATCCGTGTGGTACACAACAGTTTTGATTCCTTTGGCCGTCATACCCAGAGAAGTGGCGGGGATAAGCGCATCTATCATTCAAAAGCTTCCAAAGTAGTCTCTGATGCCCAAAATTCAAATCCATGGCCTTCACGTCTACTACTTATACACTACGTTCGGCAAAACTGCTGCCACAGACAAAGAGAAAGCGGCGAAGCATCTCGCGCTGGGATTGGACTACTAACCTTGAAGCCACTCAAAACATTCACCACCAGGATGCCAATGTAGAATTTTTACATTGAGTCGCAAAATGTAGTTATTTAACTCTTATCCTATTTCACTATCTCCCGAAATTGAAATAGGATAGGTGTTTATAGTATATACCAGCGAGGCAATTGATATACAGAAGTTTCCTTTCAAGACAAAAGCAAGATTTGTAAGAAAAAAATACTTGTAATAGTCGAATTTCAGAGCGTGACGAAACTCACGCATGAGCAGCTTTTAAAATTTACAAAAGCCTTCTTGGTGTTTTGAGGAATGGCATTTTCTGTAGTTTTGCAACATCGTTAAGTATCCGAAACGGACGCGAAGCAACGTCCGCCATTTTGTTTTGTTTATCTACTATTTCGGAGGTAAATATTGTCTCACATCTACTATTTCTAAACCAATCAAATCGCCCGTAGCCAAGCTTGTATAATTTTATACTAAAGATCATTATTTTAAAAGAAGACTTTCAACAATTTCTACATTTTATATTCCCTCTTAACTGTTACAAACCTGTTTGTAAGCGACAACTTCATAGCAAATCCTCCAGGTATAAAAATAAAAGCCATGCCAATTCTAGATTCTACATAAACTCTTAACTGTCACAAACCTGTCTGTAGGCGACAACTTCAATGGCAAATCCACCAGGTATAAAAATAAAAGCCATGCCAATTAACAAAATCGAAATGAACGCGCTGTAGTCATAAGTCCACGGAGTTTTCAAGGGTGGAAACACTTGTATTCTCGTCTCTATAGGACGAGGCTCTGACCCCTTTAGCTGAAGGGCTAGCATGTGAAACGTAGATCCAAGAACGTTGAGTCCGACAGGAACAGAATGAACCATGGTGCTGTTGTAGTACACTGTATACTTACGGGCGATGCTGCTCAGGGTGTTGTAGGATTTCTGAGGGGACAAATATTACATCACTTTTACGGTAAGTACAGCCACGCTCAGTGCTAATATTTGTATGAGTGGCAAAGCAGGTCTTTACCCATTTTAACTACTACAGCTAAAGTACCAACAATGCAAATGAGCAAATAATGGTACCCACGATGCAAAAGATGTGCAATAAACCCATAAAGCGGGGAAAATCGAAGTTCACTCAAGCCTCGCAGAAATGGGTTCTAGGGGAAATCAAGCTTTGCGACCTGGTGTGTAAGGAAATGTGCACCAAATTCTTACATGCAGAAAAAAGAAAACCTACAAGAAATTCTTTTCGTAAACATAGACGCATCAAATACCTTTTAGCCAGAAACTGTCATCTTTGGTCAGAACAGTTGCTGAGGATGGCATAGATTGGTATTCTATAGGTAAATCCATTGCCTGACGAGGGAATTCCACGCTAAATTTCACGCGAAGAACTGTCGCTTGAGTTGCGCAGCGACTACAGCATCTATTATTTTCCTTCCTAACGTTGTTCAGTTACTCTGCTCACTTAGTGGGTGCCTCCACCTAAATTGTTTTACAATTTGTTCAGGATTTAATGGAGCCGAAACCAATTGTGCAATTGCACACAGTTTGGGTATCCTGCCGTGATGAACAGCAACTGATTGTGTTTCTATTTCAGCAACTTATACAGTTTGTCTGTACAAATTTAAAATTGATTCTTCAAGTGAAATTTAGCGCGGAATTCACGAGTCGCTTTAAAACTTACTGCATTGTGTACAGAGAGGCCAAATGGGTTTCTTTCATTGTTTCACCACTATAATATTAGTTTTTAGGTGTGTTTTGCCTATGGTTGGCATTAAGTACGTAGTTTTAGTTGTCCCGAGTTGTGTCAATGACGTCATATGGCGATTCGCAACTCTGTAATAGCGGACAGAATTTTCGCTCAGTTCATCAGGAAACTAAAGACACTCGCAGAGCTCCTACACAATTTATTATTCTAGAAGTAGTATCTCTCCTTCTAATCTGTAGATTGGCAAAGAAAATGTTGAAAAAGATTCAAGTAGGCTTTCGCACTAGTAGAACTATAAGTTTGGCAACTTGCCGAAATTAAGGAGATTGAAAGGTAATTGACTATGTGTTGATTCTTTCTCCAGACACGTTAATTGATAGTTAAGCTTTAGAAGATATTTTACGTGTTTCCGTATTCTGTTGGAAACACGCGGGATTGTTGGGAGAACACGAGAAAAGGTTAGGTTCACGAGCTAAAAGCGAGTAATTCAAAATTATACTTTCGAGTGTTCTCCAACAACCCCAAGTGTTTCCAACAGAGTATGGAAACACGCAATATATCTTCTAAAGCTTTTATAAAATAACAACAGCTGATGACGTCGTTCGTGATTTCTTTCTTCATCCAGATTTAGAAAACGGTCCTCTACCAATCAGAGTGCGTGTTTTATTGAATTTATTATAAAAATGATAAAGTGCCTTAGATCAATGGCAACATCTTTAAAACAAACACATGTCAGGAAAAAAGAGGTTTGTTTACAAAAAATGTTAATGTAACAAACCATTCTTATGAACTTAATATCATAGGCTGAAATTTCTTTTTGTCTTACCATATTTACAGGAAACTGGCGTATATCAAATCCAAGGTTGGCCAATCTATGTTGTGAGGTGTTAAGAAGCCCAGCGATCGACTGAACCTCCTTTAAACCAACTTGGTATTCTCTAAACTGCTTCAAGATACTCTCCAAGCCATGACTGGTAGAATTCTGCACCAACGCCTCTGTTGCATAGTCCTCCGAGCTTGTCGGTGTTAAATAAAGCGAAGGGGTTACAGCTAAGGGTTGAAGATTGTTTGTCGCAGTTCCTTTACCTGTTCGCGCTACTACCAAGCCAGCGACTAACAGCAATGGAGGCAGGAACATCATAAAAAATACTTTTGCTGGCGTTCTTTTGGTCGTTAACCAACGAATCTGCAATTTAGCAAGGAACATATTAATGTTACAGTATTAACTCTAATAGTTGGCTAACCCTAGTGGCAACAAAGAGGTTGAAGGTTAGAAGGTACTTTCAAAATTATTAACACCAAATTATGACTTAAAAATAAATAAAAACGACCTCTGGATAAAAATTTTAAAAATCAGGAGCTTTCGGCTCTCTAACTATAGCCTTTATCAACCGAATAAAATTATGCATTAACGGTAAAACGTATAGAAAAGGAAGTTAGATAAGCCATAAGGGGACAAAATTAATGAAAGATAGTAAAGACAATAAAAACTGTTACTATTCATTTGCCAAAAAGATAGTGTACTAACGTGGCAAAGTTTGGAATTGTTGACTGCATATTTTGTTGTTGCCATGTGCCACGATTCAAGTGTATTTCTTGTTCTAAAAGTTTGTCAACAACAGATGCATTTTCGAAATCAATATTGTTATTTGTCCAAGCATGGCTGGCGATATAAGGCCTTTAGATGATAGTTTGACATTCCTAATTTTTTTATATTATTTTATAGTTATGATTTTACCTGGACTTAATGCTCTTCCATTTCTGAACCAAATTATGAGTTCAACGCTTTGGCAGCAGTTTTCTACTAAAGTACTAGTGGATCAATTTTTAATTTAAATCCACTCTGAAGCGTAAACTTGTTCACCAAAGAAAAGAATTAACTGTCGCACCGTTTCAACTTCATTTTTTGTAAACTATTAAAACTAAATTTCTTAATTTTATTTCATTTTTGTAGCTATTACATCACATTTCTGCACAAGTGTTCGGCTAGGGAAAAACTCCAAAAACGTTTACCATAATGGTGAATTTCTTTAAATTTTCTTTAAAATGTTTTTCTTGTCAGTGCGTGCTGCTTATGTTTGTCCAAACATTGAACAATTTTTATTTTTAACCATAAAGTTTCCAGACATATGTAGCCTTCCTGGTTATCTCTGTAAACTTGCACCTATTTTTCGCTACAGTTTTACGATTGTCTTTTATGTTTGATAAAAGTAAACAAATTATTTTTCTAACAAGGACAACCACCTTATAAGTACACACCTTTAAAAGTACATCTTGCACGATTTGGTACAAATTTTTGAAAGAACTACCACACACCTTTATAATTTTACCTTACTCTTGGCAAGATCTGGAATTACAACACCTTTAGAAGAACACGCCTTTCAAAGAACTCTTGAAAATGTCTGACACCTTGCAAATACCTTTGTGTGTATATCTTAAAGAACTCCTGTTCGCCCTACAAGTAATTGTACAATCTGTTACGTCTTGCTAAAACTAGTACTGACCTTTAAAAGACCTAGAATTTGTTGTTTGACCAATGACAGGGAGCTATGAGTATCCTCTCGTATCTTAACAGTAGTACTCAGGTATGCTGCCGCGATTAAATTTGCTGTTGAACCACCAGCTTTGTTTCTACCATCTTGAACACTTGACGGTTCCTCTATGACAGGAACTGTGAAGCCAGCAGAAACAGATACATTTTTCTTGGTTTCTCCTTCATCTTTAACTTCGTCGTTTGTGTCTTCCAATTGCAGGAAGACTTCTTCAAGGGTTGTCATGGAAACTCCATAGCTATTCACCCCTAGCCTCGATGCAGCAAAACCATTTTGGTTTTCGTTGTTTTCTTCAAAAACATCAAACAGCTCTAAAAAGGTTTGAAAAAAAAACTTTTGGCATAAAAACAGCAAAGACGTTGCTGCTAAAATGATGATGCCTCAAAGATTGCTGACAAAGTTAAGAGTGTATCAACTTGACCCCTAAATCCCTAAATGGTATGCATTTCGTGGTACAGTTAATGCGCGAGTAATCGTTGGAGATTAGATGATAGACAGTCCAAATGGCATGTAGTACCGAGTTGGTTAGGACTAGTTCAGATACAACAAAGCTCGAGTGCACGCTTACTTAATATCTCAAGATGTTCTAAGAAGGTAAATAGTGGTGAAAAACTAAAATTATTGTCCAGAAATCTCAAAGAACTGTCTAATCAAAATGTGGTACCTCTGTAGGACGCAGCGCAAACGGATGTTCAAAGAGTGATATTCTGACATCATTGTTGATGGTATGTACAATAACTGCAAATTTTAATAACAGGACAGCAACTTCCACCAATAACGAGTTACCAAGTACAAACGACCTCATAGAAAAGGTTCACTGGTACAGTGTCCATTTTCTTGCGTCTCTTAATGTTTAGTTGTTCAATTTGTTCAAATTAAGTAAACCTGATTGACATCAATGTCATAATCCCAAAAACCTACCTGAAAAGTGCGAGACCTCTTCTGTAGGTAACACGAAGACAATTTCCCGTCCATAATGCCTCAGGACTTCGGCCTCAGGAACTTTTGATTTAACAACTTCTGAAAGCTGCTCCGTATCACACTTGTCGGTTAAGGACATACTGCATACATCAAAATTTACTTATTACACATTACTCTGAAGAATAATTTTTATTACCATAGCATTGATTATTTTCCATGTAATAATAGGACGAAGTACGAACCACTGACGCCAAGATGATTTACAAAAAGCTTCCTGAGAACTATGCAAAACAATCCCCTTATAGAGCAAAAGGCTATAACTTTGAAACACAAATATATCAAGACAAAAATGACAACAAACGCCATTGATTATTAATGACAACATAAAAAATGTCGTCAGTGTTGGTAAACTCCGGCAGCCAACAAGCAGTCATGCTTTTAATGAAATCAAATTGGGAGAATTTCACTTTTAATCCTTTCAGCCCCAAACATGGCAAATGGTGTGTTGGTAAATTCCCCAAACTATGTAGTTGAGGGGTATTTCCTTTTCATCTTCATCCGTCTATGCTGTTTGATCGATTCCTATTTTCTCATTAGAGAGTGACACATTTTGTATGCGCCAGTCATGTAAGGAAAAGTAAGATGGGATAAACTTGATAAAACTGAACACGGTTAGACCTTCGCATCTTTTCGGATAAGGACGTTACACCGTAGGTGTAAAAAGGTAAAATTTCCGACCCTAAAAAATACCTTGCATTGATTTTGAAAAAGGCAGAAGACAACTGTACAAAAAACATGCTCCTTTCTGTTTTTGCACACCTCAAAAATAGCGTTTTTCTAAAATAACCTTGATTTATGACCTATACCCCTCGGGATTTTTTTTACTAACTTCAGATGGTATCCAATACCAAAGCGATTCTTCAAAAACAGAGATGATCCTGCACATCGTAGCTTTCCTTTCGACAAAATAGCCTTGTAGTCTACCATGAAAGGGAAGTCGGTAATAAAGTTAACAAGAAGAAGATTAAAAGAAAAAGCAATACAAACAATGACATCAATTTAAACAACGTCCAATTAACAATATAAAATGGATGATACTAGCTTATAATGGTTTTACCTTAATTAAATTTCATAGATAGTCATAAGTGAATAATGAATAGATCGATGGGCAAATGCATTGGTTAGTGTATTCATAGTTCTATAAACGACTGAACGAACGAACGAATGAATGGATGGATGATGGATGGAAGCATGGATGGACAGATAGATGAATGGATGGATCCATTGAGAGATGCGATTTCGATTTAAACCCAATCCATAGGCAAAAAGTTGTCTACTTGCAGGATTTTATATTTTATACACCAAATACACGATTTTTGTCAACAAACCCGCCAAAATATCAGCTTCATCCATGAAATGTGTAGTCAATAACACCACTCGGTCCTTGCAGCGAGATCGCAGAAGACTCCACATCTGACGTCGGGAATATGGATCCATACCACTAGTTGGCTCGTCCAGCAAAACAATCTTAAAGAGAAACAAAACTCAGAGAGGGAACGGTTGAACATCTTAAGGCGATTATGGACCCGTTCAAGTGGCAAACTTGTTAGGCAACATAACCTTAAGGTAAAAAGGGAAACGGAACCAAAACCTCTGCAAGGAATTGCTGAGTATTAGAAAAAGGTTATGGATAAATACCCTAGAAGGTTCATCAAGCAATACAACCTAAAAGGAGAAACGAAAACCCTGCAAGAAATGGCTAGATATCATAAAAAGATCATGGTAACATGCCATTAGTAGGTTCATCAGCAAAATAACCAAAGAGGGAAACAAGAAAACCCACACAGGATAAATTTTAGCTTGATATGATGAGAATGGACCTCACCAATGGTAAGCCCGTCAAGAAACGCAACTAAAAGGTAAGATGAACATCAACACGAATGGCTCCTTTGTCTGGAGATTACAAAGTATGTAGGGCTTCCTTAATATCTCCAAAAGAAATTCCTGTGTTAGCTTCCCTTAGACAACAAAAACACATAGATACTCGATTCCTCATCAACATCACATGGTTTCGAAATAAGTTCAATTTCATTAAATGAAGAGGAAAGCAATCTTTGAATTTGAGTCATTTAATCCAAAGCTTGAATTCAAAAGGCTTCTCTATAAAACTTATGCCTTAAATAAATTAGAAGTTTTCGTCCAAATTCTAAGATTGCAAGTATTTCCTGAATGGATTTTGAGCTCAGCTCTTACTCTTGGAAATAAAAACACATTTTCGGCTAGGAAACAAGCCAAAAATGTGTATTTATTTGAACGAATCTTGAAAAAGTTCTATACAGGAGAACAGACTCGAGTGAAGAAAACTTGGGCCCGAAAGATCATCCATGTTTGATAACTCTATACCCCGCAAATTGCCATGTTACCAGCAGGGTGAGTGCCGGTGCTGCAGTGGTTATCACGCGCGACTAGTACCCAAGAGACGTGGATTCGAGTCAAGTCTGGGGCATTCAAACCGATTTTTTTCGGAAGAGTGTGTTGGAAGGTGAAAAAGATACTATATCACCTCTACTTTCATACCTTTGGGTTTCCAATGAGAGCCATCCCAACGCAAAGCTTCCTTTTTTGGCCTCCACTAAGATCCTTGGATAATGTGTTTTTCTGATCTTCCAAACCCACCTCCTTTATTATGCTGCTAACCTAAAAATATACGGCCGTTAACAAAATTTTTTCTCTCAATTTTTTCTGTCTTTCCCAAATTGTCTTAACTAAAATAAACTGTACAGTCGTTTATTGAGTGTTCAAAATACGTATACGATAAAGAAAACCTGGGAACCATTCCTGACAGTAAAGGTCACTAGTGTGCCTCCTCAGTTCCTTGACCTAATCACTCGTATAGAGCTGACATTCCATGGCATCATCATTCCTCACAATCCTACCTGCTTGGGTCCACAACTGGAGTACTTACTTAACACAGCTAGTGGTAGATTACACATCTTAGAATATATAAATTCTATATATCAAGTATTCCGTTAATGACTTAGATTTGTTGTTTCATAATTTCACGGTATCCATTTTTCAATACGCCATAGAAATAGAGTAGTGCTTTTTGTATCAAATAACTTAGTAGAACAGATAAACTATTTGTTTGATCTTATAAGTCCGAGTATTGCTTAAAAAAAACCCAGAATAACTGGAGTTTTACGTGATAAAGACTTTTGTGGCACAGAGTCAACACCTCAGACACTGTCCTGAGCGGCCGGCTTTTTGCCACCTGAACGAACGAGGAAGGCCTAGAGACAGAGTGCATAACCCTGTCTAGAGTACATCCGAGGGGTAAAATAGTTAAAATTTGCTACTGCCTTTTTTGCAATTAAGATTTCCTTTTTAATTTCAGCTAGGTTAGTCTTAATTGTAGGTTGAACAAATTTTCAACTAGATACTGAGTCGATCAAAAACGCAATTCCACCTTCGAATGTACTCAAAAAAGGGAAGAAATGTTCACTTTGCACGTTGGTGTGTTGCAAGGGTCAGATACAAAAATTAAGTGAAAGAAATCAAATACCATAGCTTATCAAACATACCCTGTCTTCGATGCTTTCTTTATCTACTTCCTTTATTCCAGCGTAGAACTCAATGTGCTCCTTTACGGTTAGGAAATCGAACAAGACATTTTGTTGTGGACACACACCTGTTATAGATACAAGACGTTGTAAATAATTTTTATAACAAGCTTATATTCCACAAAAGTACAACATTCTGCAACTGGAACAGAAAATTGACAAGAAAACACTACTACCTCAAATAGAAAAGGTGAAACGATGCCGAAAATGTCTTAGGTTTTGTGCAATAGTTCAAGATAAGGACTAAAATTCAGATAACCTACAGACTTTTACAATTGCTTATATTTAACAATTATATTTTTGAAGAGCTCGCTACAGATATGAGATGGTAAATAGCCAGAGGTGCGTATTGCCGAGTCGGCTAGAAATTATCTCATATATCCAGCAAGCATGAATGGAGAACTGTTTTATTAAATTTCTTGCATGATTTTTCTAAACCTATCGATACTTGAAAATTAAATGACAGCTAAAATTTATATGGAACCAACGCACGCCGTCGTCGTAATAATTACAACGTGGAAAGCTCGGTTTGAAGGTTTTAAGACTACCAGAACGATTTACACAAAACTTTGTAAATCTTCGTTTAATTCTAAGAAAATCACTTTCTCACACAACGTAACTCGGGCAAAAGAGAAAGCAAACTAGCAAGTGAACCGGCAATTTAAGATTAATTTGAGGCTCAAATCGCCAAAAAAATCTAAGAACGAGCCTCGGCAAAATTTACTGCGTTCTTATAAAACGTGTATAAACGTACCAGAATGAAACAAATCGCTCTTACAAAGGACGTTTTTCAAGTTCGTATAAATAACCTCAAAAACATATTTGTGATAAAGAGTTAGCCATTTAAAGCTTGCTCACCAACAATCTTTCTTATATTGACAAGATCGCGAGGGTCGGTTACATCCATTCCGTAAATAATAACCGTTCCGTTAGTTGGTGTTGTCATTCCTGTCAACGTGGCAATCAATGTTGATTTTCCAGCACCGTTGTGTCCAAGAAGGGCAGTAACTTGCCCTTCATATATATCAAGGTTTACACCTATACAGGATAGAATAAAAACGGTAGAACGCGCATTAGAGATTTTAAAAGTAACTTTGAGACGCTGGAACTCCGCAATACAACTAAATGACAAGCTGGGTTTCAAGTTACGCAAAAACGTATGCTTGCGAAAACCAGAGTTCAACAAATTGATTCGTTAAAAACAAAATTTCGTTAGCTGGAGCTTGTGTTTCATTCTAATATAACAATTTAAAAAAATGGTTTTAAACTTGATTATGAGGTTGAGAGTTTGCGTTTCTTCATATCAACGAAACGTGTACGGAGGGGGGGGGATATATCAAATAATATCATCACTGGAATTCCGTCAGTCAACACAAAATGTCGGATAGTTGAAAGTGCTACTGGAGTCATTTTGTCATCGGTGTTTCTATAGCTCTAAGGGCTTTTCTAATACTTCTATTCAACTATAAATGGATAAAAGTGCTTACCTGACCATTTTTTAAAAGTCCAAGAAACAACTTTTCAAAACAGTGCATTCAGTGCGAATAAAATTCAAAATATACGTCGATGATTTATGACGTCACATGGTTTGAAAGGACTCCAAGCTGCTCTATATTGGCATTTACAACGCACTGGTGAGTTTTTTGTTCAAACATTGGGCCATAAGTCACACAAACTTCGCTATGATCGTATGAATTTGACCGGGGAAGTGAGGTTTATCTCCCGCCTTTCAGATCATGTGACATTACACTTAGCTAACGATCTGAAAAAAGTTTCACAACTTTGGCGCTAAAATGTGCATTTTTTTCTTCGTAAATTCTCCGCTGTTAACAAGTATCTATGCATTAATTATACGGGTCAAACTTTAATTTTTAACTAGTTTGAAGATTTCGCTTCAGTAGAACTTTAAGAAACATTCGATGAATTTCGATCCTGCTGACTAAAATATCAAAGGAAACAAGTTTCCGGGTTTTCTGTTCAATGCAAAAGTGCGGTAAACAAAACGCATTGTAACGCTCGTTATTGCTCGTGTGGATGAAGAAAAGTGGACAATTTTTCCTTGTCAAGGAAAAACTGTCAAGTCTGAAATTGTTCGTGTAAACAGACAACAAGGAAAATGTGACAAGGATATGATCTTCCCAGGCACAACTGAAAACTTGTCAAGGAAAACTTGCTCATCGTCTACACGAACAAGGAAACCCTGTCAATAAAAATTGTAAAGGAAAACTTGTTGATCGTTTGAACAAGCACTTAAAAATTGTCAAGTAAACTTGTCAAGGAAAAATTGCTGTAGTAAACCGGACTGTAGCATTCCATCAAAGCAAGAACTCCATCAATTTACATGTTTACGTGCCAGACAGCTTTCTAGCTAACCACCATGCGACTTAATAACAAATATGTTTTTAAAACATTTAAGCATCATTTAGTCAGTTATAAACGACTCAAAAAAGATTAGTTTCTAAATAGAAACGTTCTATATTGTTTACAAAGCTATAAATCGATAAAACCCCCTGTTAAAGATTTTATGTAGAGGTAACAGTTTTACAAAAAAAATCATAACGAACAACGGGCCAGGAGAGAATATAGTTTTTACAAACTTTTTAAAGAACTAGTTTCCTTACCGTCTACTGCAACAACATCTTCTTTTCCATGAAACACCTTTCTGACGTTTTGAATACTAAAATAGCATAAAAAGCTCATTTAAATTGACATACTGCAATTTTCATGATCCATGCATTACTCTTTAACAGAAGATAATAAACTTAAGTATATTTAAGAAACTATATCTTTCCAACTTAGTATATATAGCTTCTTAAAGAAATAGTATATAGTCAGATTTTAGGCTTCTTAATTTGATAAAAGCACTAGCGATCAGCAAAAAGGGCACAACTTTACTCACTAAAGCTAGACTATTTTTTTCGGTTTCGTTTTTGTCTGTGCCTTCACTTTTGACTTATGAAAAGAGGATTTTAAATGAGAATTATAGCCTTATAGGTTCTTCAATTTTAGGTTCTTATACGCGGGTAATCTTTTACTTAACTACATTGCAAATCAAATTTCTTGGGCCAATAACCAAACTCTGCACGCTGATTGGTCGAAAATCGGTCCAGTAACTTCCCATACATGCAGGACCACGATTGAGTTATTGGCCCGAGTTCTTGTTAACGCGAGCGCGCAAAGTTAATCGTTTGTTCTCTTTTACTGCAATCTAAAACTGAAGATATGTAACAAATATCTTAATAATCTTGTTTGCTCGGTCAGTACTGTTAAAGACTTCAGGCAAATATTTTCCCCGACAGACCTCGCACTTGGTTATTAAGATAAATATAATCAACGACAAACTTGAATGGAAGAAAAGAGACCTGATAGCTTCCTTTCCTTGAAACTCTGCGGGAACGGGTTCAACATCGTCATCAGCTGTACTTCGCTCTCTCGCTGACAATTGCCGCTGAATAACTCTGTTTCTTGTCCCAAAAAGGCTCTTCCAAAAAGACGGTTTCAGAAAAAAAAGTGGTTCTCTGCGCCTTCCATATTCCCCGGGCATCACAGCATCAAGGTATAGGGCAAGGATTAGGTATATAATGCTATCTACGACCAACATAATGATTCCATTTATTGCAGGGAATTCTCCTTTGGTTGCTACATTGTTAAACTGCAATCCTGGACCAACTTCCACTGCCTATAAGGATGCAAGATAGCATTCCATTCAAAGACAGCTATGTTACGTACTGAACAGTTATACATGGTTCATACTGACTGTTGAAAACAAAATTCCTGGAGTTTTCCAGGGTAGCAAAAAATTTTTTTTAAGACCCAACCCTAAAATCTCTCTCGGTGAAAAAACAAAACATCAACTTTAACTCTACCACAACAGCAAAATCTGATATATTAATAAATTTTCTCACTCTGAAGCATTTACATGTTGCGTTAGGACCTTTGTATACACAAAAACTGACCGAAATTCCAAGAAAAAAAACTTCCTGAAATTTAATCTAAAAACAAAATGTACAATTATAGAGTTCAAACACTTTTCACAAATTCCTGGAGTAATTCCATGAATGCAGAGAAATTAATTGTTATTCCAGTTTTCCAGGGCCCTGGAGGGAAATTTCATAGTTTCCGGAAGTTTTCCAGGAATTCCAGGAGTAGTGAGTAC
>JAOBRD020393855.1:0-19547 GCA_027575215.2 Hydrozoanthus sils
GGTTTGAGGCGAGGGAGGAGTGGAGAAAGTTTTAAAAAAGATTTTCCGGGCCATCCTAAACAGGCGGAAAACGAAATTTTGCATGCCGAAATCTAATGAAGAGAATGTACGGAAATTTTCTGAAACCTGACTGAAAAAAAAAAATTTACAGAGAAATCACTCTTCCACTCCACTCCCCATCCCCTCTCCCACGAGATCAACTGGTCCGTCCCTAAGTAAAAAGAAATAGTCAACCCGAGTATTTTGAGCTGTACTATAGGCTTAGTACTTTTGTCTTTACAAAACCTTTTTATAACGAGGTTGAAAAACGTCCAACATTTAAAATATTTTAAGAACCTGATTCCGCGTCTACGGAAACGCGAAGAATGTATATTTTGGATACTGCACAAGATTATGGAAAAAGATTTTTTTAAAAATTTGTCGGCTAAAAGATTTATTAGTGTAACATGAGTACATGAATACTTTTGTTTTGATTCTTTAGTTATTTATTTATTATCGTATTTCTTTTTGCCTACGGTAGAAACCAATTCAATAAAATAGGTGGTTGGTTCGTAAAATGGGAAACAACTGCACACCAATGATAACAATTGTGTTTTTAACGCAATTGTTCTCACTGAGTTTGCGGTTTTATTATTTTTAAAAGAAGATTTTAAGAACATTTGATCTGAGGCTGGGGAATCCCAAAATATTTTAAAATAAAATTAAAATAAAATATTTAAAAATATTATGAAATAAAATATTTTAAAAGAGCATTCATACCCAGCCCCAACACGAGGTGTTCTTATAAAACGGAGTGTATTATTGATGCTACCAAAACCATTGCTACTCAGTCCACTGTTTAAAAGAGAAATTACATTGATGGCCCACAAACGCGTAGCCTTGAACTGCTGAATGCATTACAGACAGAAATACTAATTCCAGTTTGTTAGACACAGAGTTAATCCTGTCTTTAGGGTACTGATATGCGAGGTAATTTTTAAGTGCGTATTTCCTTACAACGCCACTTGCGACGCAAGTTGTACAAGCCATCAAGAATGTAACCTGGTAACAGCTCAAACAAAGGCATAAAATACGGTTGTGAGACCAGTAGGCGGTAGAAATTCGGATTACATAAGGGGGAGGAATGTTTTCGTACAAAAAACGCATAAAGCGCAAGGTACAAACTCGACAACATAAAAAAATGATTCTGTACTTTTTACAGTAAACAGCTTTTCCCCGAGGCGATGGGTTCAAACAACAAAAAACTGGCTGTTAATTCCTCAAGACCAGTCCATTCAAGGTCAGGTGAGGTCACATGAACAATGCATGCTACAGGTTGGATCACGTGAATAGTGCATGCTACCCAAATTATACTGAAGGTACCATCTTAACTTTTTCAGACGGAAGCTTCAGGGGTAAACAGGGGTCTTATCACCAGGTTTCCAAAGAGCTAAACAGAATACTTACACACTACGACAAGAATGTGCGTCCAAATGATACAGGTAATTCAAACGGCTAGATTAGTTTTCTTTGCGCATTTAAGCAAGTCTTGTCTGTAACTAAACTGGCTTAGGTTGGCCCTAGTGTATATGCTCACGGCCAAATTATGTTTCTCCCTCAATCCATAGTTATTATCGGCAGACTGGTTGTGAAACCGTTATTGTAGGTCTTTTTTCGTTGTTTTCGTTTGTTTACTTGTCCTGATGGTGTACAAAATATACAAATATGCAAATATCAACAAATGGTCAGTCAAAACATTCTCACTAACACCTGAAACAAAGAATGTGCACCCTACATCTTTGTACATTCTTCGTATTTTGTGTATTTCCCTTTTGAAGTTTGCCGGCTTTCACAACTAGTCCCTATCTTAACTATGCTCAATTACAGCGCTTCTCTTTTCAAAAGTCATTACCAAGTCCTCAATTCTTTTAACAGATGTTATTTTCCTTACACAGTTGTTGTTGGTCTAGTTGTGTTGTTGTGGTGTGTATTTATGTTGTTAACACATTTCATGCTTTGTTACTACACATCCTAAAAGGAATATTTCAAAAACCATGTAGGAATTTTTTTTTTATTTTCCGAGGATCAATTTTGCTTTTTTTCCTACTGTTTAATTGTTTTAAAGTATAAATATGCACACAAGATACAAACACCAAACACAAGGTTAACTCAAGGTAGACGAACTTTATTTCCAATAGTTTTGCCTCTGGTTTTGACATTTTGACTGAATTTAAGACTTAATTACATAAAAACATCCCTCTTAAATATCTCCAATTACGCCCAAAAAGCACACAAGATAACAAAAGGTGAACTCAAGGAAGACAAAATTTACTTCCAATAGTTTTGGTTTGGGGATTTTGACTAAATTTATAAGACTTTGTATGGGAAAATGTTAATATGCATTAGACTAACTACAAGCTTGGGGTGCCTAAGCTTATAGCCACAAGAAGGTTGTGTCGCAGTCAATGAAGCGCCACGGTCGTTCGTTATCTACCAGCCAATGTTCGTTAAGGTTTTTAAAATTACATCAATATACGTGATTTCGTGATATGCAGGAGCTTCCGTTGAAGTTCTCGTCGAGTTCAAGGTGATGGCTGTCGGAAAGATCAGAGAAGAGGATATGGTAAGTGACGTGTACAGACCTCTTTAAAGGAGCAATATCCTGACTCGGGGGGGGGTTGAGTAGAAAGAATGAAGAGTAATCGAGCCAGTCAACGCTTAACGCTTAACATAGCTAAAGTTTATTGCTTCAATCATTTTGATAACAATTTCCTCAAGTGTGATTGGTGCATAAGCTGCAGCTTTTTGCACTAATTAATCTGTAAATTGTAATCAGGCATTTGGCTGTACTCGGACAGTTACATGAGCCAATTATATTAGTCCTTTCAGCTAAATCAACCAATCACAACATTGATTACAATCACTACAGCAACTTAGCTTACCCGTCAAAGCTGGAGCCTTCTCCAAAATGGAGGAGTTTGTGACATTAGACATTATTTCTACTGAAGATTTTAAATGAAAAATTGCAACTGAAAGCAATTTTTTTTGTTTTTCGGAAATTGTAATGAACTATTTATGATTAATTGGTAACAGGAATTCTTGTCGTCCAATTCAGTTTGTAATTGTACTTGTGATTATCAAATAGAACTCCCTGAATTGGACTCCGCTCAGTTCTATCACCATTATTTGCCATAATAATTACAATTTCCTCAAGTGCGATTGGCACTAGAGCACTTTGCGCTAAATAATCTGCAAAATTGTAATCGGAAAGTAAGCTATAATCGGGAATTTACATGAGCCGATTGTTTTGGTCTTTTCAGCTTAATCCACAAATCACAATATTGATTACAATCACTACCCGTTAAAGCCTTTTCCAAAATGGAGGAATTTGTAACTTTAAATAGTAGCTAAAACAGATTTTAAATGAAAAGTTGCAATTGAAAAATATTTGCAATTGCAATCTGCAATTGAAAGATATTTTTCAAATTGTTAATCACTCGTATGATCATGATTACAAACTGAATTGGAGTCCACTAAGTACTATTTCCATCATTAATTAATAAATAAATTGCATGGAAATCGAAAAAAAACAAAAATATTTCTTTCAATGTTTCTTGAAGGACTACACCATCGACATATTCTTCCGGCAGTGGTGGCAGGACGAAAGGTTATCCCATAATATCAACAAAGTGTTTACGATGGCCAGTGATCCCACCAAGACATACTGGACTCCAGACACATACTTTGTAAACGTTAAACGGTCAAACTACCATCGTGTTAGTAGAGACAACATGCGAGTTATGGTATGGCCTGATGGCAAAATGTATTTTAGCACACGGTGAGTAATTTTGGCACTTTATTTTGACAACGAAACTCTTGATGTTAAGTTAAACTATAAAACACTAGTTGCCATGGATAAATTGTAACTGCCCATGTGAAACTTCAAACGGAGGACAATTACAGATAAAATCGAGGGCCGAATTCCGCCTAAATATATTATTTGCTGTGTAATTAATGTTATAATTACCGTTCTTAGCACGCATTTTGCAAGCCTGTACTGATTAAACAATTAATAGTTCGCGAGATTAATTCTCCCTATAACCAGATGAGAAAAAAGCACAATATCTATCGAGCAGTGTGTGATTTCCTTTCCAAAGGGAATTAAAAGTTCCCCGCTAGAAGACAAGAGACTAGGTCGAGCAACGGCTTAAAGTACCTGTGTCGATAAAGGCTGAATAAAGTTTAACCCACCGCAAGACTCGAACCTGGAGACCAAGTGCTTGGTAATAAGAGATTTCACTAACTTAGCCAAACTTAAACACACAGTTCCAATTACCTACGTCGTATCATTCAAAGATTAGGTAAAATTGTTCCCAAAAACAATTGAGTATTTTTAGTTACACCAGTCGGATAATTTTAGCAGGTAGAAAGTTTTCGAGTATATTAAGTTTTTTTGTATGTCCCCGCGTCAATAATTCACATTTACTAATTATGTCATTCCATTTGTTATTGATTTGACTATTATTGTTGTGTATATTGTCAGTATCATTAACAATATACAAATAGTGTTGTCCTATACAGTGGCGTATATCTCTGACCACGGACTGGGATTCTAACCCACGACCTACGAAACAGATCTTCGTCCCTCTAAACATCAGCTGGGAGTCGAGTTTGGTCCCGGGATATCTAAATAAGGGCAATTTGGTTCGGCCAAATCATCGTCGTTGCTATCAACAATTTCTCTTTGAATTAAATCTCTATAGAATAACACTGACAGCTTCATGTAGCATGGACCTCAGCATGTACCCACTGGACACTCAGCTGTGCGAACTGATCATTGAGAGCTGTAAGTGCAAACTCCTTTTTGATAGTACAGCAGTAACTATAGTTTTTTTTCTGGAATGGGATGAGGTTATAAAAGCCATGGCGCTTGCTTTTTAACAAATGTATGTATTTGTAGTTTGCTGTGTAACTGTGAGAACACCAAAAACTGAAATCATTATCTAAAATCGAAGTAGGTGGGAGACGAAGGAATTGATTTCAAATGGTATCGTATCAATAATCAATGTGTTTTGAAAACGTTAACGTAGACGATAACGGCGATGACATAGACGTTGACAGTAACGTCGACGACATTGACAATGACCATGGCAATGACAACGACGATGACAAGGAGGATAACGTATTTGACGACGATGACAGCGATGACGATAACAATGATAACAACAATGAGTACGACAAAGACGATAACGTTAACGTTTATGATGATGGCAGCGGTTACAACGGTAAACCTACCAGCCGACTTCCCTTCTCAGCTTGATGGATGTTGATTGTGTTTCTCCTCAGATGCGTACACAATAGAAGACGTTCGTTATTACTGGAGAAACAAGAATGCTAATGCCATCGAAATTTACGCCAGGGATATGGCCCAGTTTGATCTAAAGAATGTAACGACTTATAAAAAGGAGTCAAAGAACAGCAAGGGTAACAAGTTTTGATGCGATTGTTTTTTTGCTTGGATAATAAACATTACATGGCAAAGAAATATTCTTGTTGCCACAAGCTTTTTTTTTCAGACTCTCACATTATTTGTCCTAGCTGAAGAACTTTTTCATCACCATATGGACATACACCTTCTGCTGTCCATTTACGCAAAGTATACATTCATTTACGCCAACAGTCGAAACTACACGGCAGATAAACGTTCATTAGCACTTCCACGAGCTTCATTTACGCGAAAGAACATTCAATAACGCTTTTTGCATTGTACCAAACTCAATAGCATCAACGGAAAAACAATTGCACCTTTGGACAATCAAAGGTAACAAGAATATTTTTAATCTCGCGAAAAGTTGGTCATTAACACCAATAGAAAATCAATTGCATAGTATGACAATCAATGGCGTGTGAGAGACATATAACAATGCAATTTGCTTAGAGGAGCACTATCAATTGTATCGTTATACAATCGTTTGCACGAAGCAGTCCTCTATTTTTTACACGGTGAGTCCAAAGCAGGTTAGCCCCCAGCAGAGCTGGTACTCGTTTATACAGCTGAATCCACTGGAACAAGTCAGGTAAAGTGTCTTGTTCGAGGACACAACACATTGGTCTGACCGGGGCTCGAACTCGCGACCTTAGGATTACGAGTCGAACACGTTAACCGCTCCACTGCACTGCATAACTGAAAATACTTGCTGCACACATACACCTTTTGCTAGTCATTAACGCAAAATAATTATTCATTTGTGTCGAGCGTTGTTTCAACAAAATCACTGTACATTCATTAACGCCATTCCAAAATTCATTAGCGCGGAGAAAACTTTCAATAGCGCGTTTAATATATGCATGAATATTCAATGCATTGCCGTGCAATCTATAGCACATTTGGACATTCATACCCACGGAATGTAACGTCAATAGCACGAACTAACAAACATTGGTGCTAATGGACAATCTATCGTTGAAAATGGACATTCACTAGCACAATTACCATAATCCGTGACATTTGTTAAATAATTTAACACAAGCAATAGAGTGAATTAAATAACCATCTGTTGAAATCAGAAAATCAATAGCTTGATGCGAAAAAACATTAACAGACGAAGAACAATTACTACAGCGTGAAAGAAAATGCGTTTATTAATACTACTGTAATACTTATGAAGATAAATTTCATTACAATGAATTGTTTATCCTTCGATTTGATCTCTGTCGAGACAACGTGGCAGGTATGTCTGCATAAAACGAAACCACTGCCCTCATTTAGCAGGGGTTATTGTGCCGACATTTTGCTGCAACGCTTGTAGCAGCAGTTGGGTTCGATAATAACCCAGTGCAATCTCTTGCCACCTTGTTTCTACGCGATTATTCATTTGGTGCTGTATCTCTGGGCGGCTGATATCTGCCTTAATTACTGCCTTGAGCGCACTGATGCCTTGCTCTACGATGTTTAGAAACGGACTATAAGGGCGCATTTTCTTAAGCTCTGTGTTTTGTCCAGGATCAGCGGGGTTATGATGGGCAGGTGCACCATCATATATGAATATGACTTGTTCATCGGGATCAAGATTCAGCCTTGTCTGAGCCAAGAAGTCACCAAACCTTTGTGCATTCATGCCGCCGATAATTGCTGAATGAAACACGAGGCCATTGGTTGGAGAAATGACAAGTGCCACAGTTACATTACACCCTCTTAGCCGCATACTTGTCTGTAGGCCCTCTCTCCGGTTCTGGCTCTTCCTTGGTTTATGGCTGTCCATATATTGTAGCTGCATTCATCTATGAAAAAACAGTGGTTTACCACGGCATGCCTAATAAACCAATTAGCGTAGTCAAATCGTTTTTCTATAACATCTGGTCGGTTACTCTCAGCTGGTGGAGGTCTCGCTTGTTTGACACGATATAGCATACCTTGCAAGGTTCTGGAAGCCGTTCAGTCGTGGATTTCGGGCTTATTTGGAAGCCGTTCTCGCAACTCTTGGTTGATTTGCGACAGTGTCAACAGGAAGTTTTTGTTGACGATGTCGCTTAGACAATCTCTCATTTCTTCATCAACGCGAACGTTGTTTTGCCCACCACGCGGTCTTTCTGCGACTCGTCCCTCCCTAACATATCTTGCTACGACACCCCTTGCAGTTGCTCTGTTGACTCCTAACGTGTCCGGCACTGCGAGATAGTCTTCGTGTTCATCTTCAAAGGCCCTAACAAGTTGTTCGCGTTGTTCTAACGATATACGTCTTTTTGGAGGCGAGGTCTTATACGCTATCGGCTGTAAGCCGAGGGACGACTGTGAAATCATGCCTTTGTACAGTTTCGAACTTGCCAAAACACGTTTTGCATGGAAAATTGTTGAAGTGACCTTAAATTTCTCAATGTAGAAATGTAGAGTATAAGAAAAACGCATTTTCATCCAAGTTCTAATGTTTGCTCTTTGTCTGTAAATGAGTTTTCAAACCAAGCTATTGATTTTCTGATTTCAACAGATTGTTATTCAATTCATTCCATTGCTTGTGTTAAATTCTTTAATGAATGTCACGGATTATGGTAATTGTGCTAATGAAATGTCCATTTTCAAAGATAGATTTTTCATTAACACTAATGTTTTTTAGTTCATGTTTTTGACATTATATTCCTTGCGCATGAATGTCCAAAAGTGCTATAGATTGCACGGCGATACTATTGAATATTCATACATATATTAAAGGCGCTATTGAAAGTTATCTCCGCCCTTATGAACTTTGGAATGGCGTAATGAATGTACAGTGATTTTAATGAACCAACGTTCGGCACAAATGAATAACTATTTTGAGTTAATGACTAGCAAAAGGTGTATTGTTCATTGCTTCTAACGTCTTCTTTTTCTGTTTTCAGGATCCTTTGACAGTCTCCGCGTAGTTTTCACGTTCAAGCGCCGTACATCCTACTTTATCATCCAATATTACCTCCCCTGTGCGTTCGTTGTACTTCTCTCGTGGCTGGGGTTCTGGATCAACCGTAACGCCATTCCGGCACGTGTCTCGCTCACTATCACGTGCATTCTGACGTCAATGTTACTTTTCTCTTCAGTCAACTCCAGTCTCCCGCGGGTATCTTACCTGAAGTCCGTTGATTACTATCTGATTACGTCATTCGGGTTTATCGTGGCATCAACGATAGAATACGCGTTAGTTCTTAACGTGGTTGATGTCAAGGCGGAGTTGCCAATTAAAGATCCGAGTACGATGGAAAAAAGATGCAAAGTTTCAAGGGCAAGTGATAAAATAAGGACAAAAATGTTTGTACGTTATCCTGTCAGAGTGTTTGGGTTAGGTAGTTACAGAAATTATGGATCTGCAGGAAATTCCTGTATTTCTTTTCTAAATGACAAAATCACTATTTTTGGTTGGTGCCATTTGGAACTGACACTTTTTAGAAATTTCTTAACCGCAGTGTTTTCGTTACTGCTCTATCTAATCACAGATTAGTGAAGTGCAACCGACATGTTTCACTCCAGTGGCGGGCCTCTCTAATGCAACTCCCTGCCAGCCTTAAAAAGCTATTGCTTCATTGTGTTAACGATTATCATCTGCTCTCAAGTGAGCAAACCTGCTGTTCGTGCATCTTACAGCTAAAAGCGTGTGACTCGATCGTCGACCATTATTTACATTACTCATTCTTTCTCCATCATTTCAAAACAGAATTTCACCAAAATTATAGGATTTCTTTTCTTCCAAATATGTTTTCACCGCATTTTTGCTAAAATTTGGTTTTTGCTAGCGTTTTGTCGGCATTAGTAACCATTTCACCGCGGCCATAATATCATGGCCAGCCAGCCAGCCAGTCAGCGAAAATCGCTAAACGGAAAGTAGCATCAGGATTGAGCCCAAGAGCAACAGCGAGATTGGCAGGCGAAACGCAAACATAACTGAGGAGGGAAAGCGTCTCCAAACACGACAACCTTTTAAAGTGCTTTAGATCTGAATGGCATAAACTAAAGACGGTTTTTCTACCGTCTGGTTAGCCCAGTTGGTAAGGCGCCAGTCTTTCGTACGTAAGGCCCGGGTTCAATTCCCGGTGGCGGACTTTCACTTAGGGTCTTAAAATAATTGAGGAGAAGGTGTTGCCTTTGGTCTAACATCTGCAAACGGTTAAACTTCGCGTCTTCTCGGATAAGGACGTTAAACCGTAGGCCCAGTCTCTTGATCTCCTATTTGGGGACTTAAAATAACCCACAACACCTGTCGAAGAAGGGCAAGGTGATCCCATTGTCGTGGTCTGTCTGCTACTAACTGAGGGCAACCCTTAATGAATATTAATGTAAGCCGTATATAGCGGACTATCTATATAAGACCCTCAACACCAAAGTCAGCCTTTGAGCATCTACATGGAAAGGGCGCTATAGAAATGTTAAATCTTATTATATTGTTATTTTCGGGAATATTTCAATCATTCCAATCTTAAGTTGATAAGTTTGCAAAATTTTCTACTTTTTATTTATAAACTTACTCTTTTAAGTTTCCCATGATTTTGTTAAAAGATGGAGAAAAATTCAAAAATCAACTCGGAGGAATAGACTTTTTTCGTGATCAAGGTATTGCTGATAAAAGTAGACGGATAGCCTCAGTCTCGAGCTGAAATAAAATATTTACGAATTCCACCGTGAAGGAACTGAATTTTAAACTGAAAAAATACACTTAGTTTTGTATTACACCTTAAATTGCTGGAATTCGTAAAACGTTAATTTCGAGTTGAAGGTCTGTCCGGGAAAGTGTTTGCGGTGTTACAGAACGAGGGCCAATATCTTCCAGGACATACCAAGCAAACGAGGTTGTTAAGATATTTATTACATGGCTTTAGTTTTAGATAAATAAAACAGAACAAACGATGGTGAAAATTCCCGGGAAGTTATTGGATCAACCTGTGGCTGGATTTTATTAACCCTAGAGATTTAAATTGCCTTGTAATATAATAAAAAATCGTAAAACGTTATTGTTTCAGGACGAAGACGACTCTCCAAATAACCTCGACTACATAATGGACCACCAATGTCACGCTCACTGCAAGAGGATTACAGCGCATGCGCATGACCAGTGCGTCAGATTTTACAAAGGCGGGGCTACGCGATTGAGACGCAAAACTTCATCGGACACAATCGGAGACATGTTAGAGCAAGGCAGCCATGTTCCAATGGAGTTACGACGTCCTCACATCATTGACCGCTACTCACGGAGAATTTTTCCTGCTTTGTACGTGGTGTATAATCTAGCATACTGGTCATACTATATACCGTACTACGACTGACAGAGTGTTGTGTGTTTGACAAATAATAATAACAACAATAATAATAAAAAAATAATAATAACAGTATTAAATATAACTGTAATAATAATGGTAATAATAATAATAATGGTAATAACAATAATAACGGTAATAATACTAATAATGTTACTAACGATAATGATAACAATAGTATTACTGATAAGAATAATAGTAATACCCAAGACTTCTACAGCGCCAGCACTAGAGTTCGGAAAGCAGTGAATCTAAAAACGAGAAGAAAATAACTGAAATAACGAGCCAAGAAAGCGGGTTATCAACAAAGAGACTAATGACTAAACAATCAGATAACAAATAAATGAGTTTTAATCGCGCGACTGATGGTACTTGGTGTATGGCGTCAGGAAGTTGGTTCTATAGGTGTTGCACTGTATAACTAAACGAACTCCTTCTGTAAATCTTAAAGCACTACTGAACTGAAATCTTAAAACTAGTTTAAAAAATCTAACATTAAAGTTTGACACGTATAGACACTTGTTACCGGTTTTTGAAAATAAATTTCGCGGAGAACTTACGATTGTAAAATGCCTTTTTTAGCGCCAAAGCTGCAAAATTTTTTACACTCATTTATAGGTATGCGTGATGTCATGTGATTAGAATGGCGGTAGATCAGTCTCACTTTCTGGGTCAAATTCTTATGATCATGGTAAATTATACATGGCTGATGGCCCAGTGTTTGAGCAAAAAACTCACTAGTTCGCTGTAAACGTTAGTTTAGAGCAGCTTGGAGTCCTTTCAAACCATGTGACATCATAAATCGCCGTGGTATATATTTGAAATTTTATTTGCACTGAATGCACTATTTTGAAAGCTTGTTTCGGGAACTTTTAAGTTCAGTTTTTATTTTTAAAATTAATCGGGTAAGCATTGTTATCCATCTACAGTCGTATAAAAGTGTTAGAAAAGCCCTTAGAGCTATGAAAATAACCAATTGCAAAATGACTGCGGTGGCACTAGACGCTGGTATGTACTGTTCTTGGAGATCTGATATGTGAACATCCTCTAGACTTCTTGAGTGGTCTGGCAGAAGATTGAAAATTGAAAAATCTAAGGGATCTGAAGCTCATTTAGGAGTTTCCTTTTACACAGAACCAACCGTACAAACATTTGACCGGCTAGCTGTGCAAATTTTCATCCTGCAAAATTGAGGTCAATTTTTTGTTTGGTAAAATAATTGGTACCTTGTAAACGCTTCGACCGGGTAAATCAATGCACGGTTAGAGGTTTGAGGACTGATCTGGGCATGTTCACGTAGTAATTGGCTGACAAATAACCACGGGTTCTAAGCACGATCTCAAATAGTAAACAAGTTAAAAATATAAAAGAGACGGTTCCGTGTAGACAATAGGCGAGCTTTTGTTTACATTTTTTGCCTCATTTGCATACGCACTCTTCTACAGAGACATTTAAACTTCTGATTAAACACGAGGTTCCAGTATAAAAGGGTTAGCCTGTCCCCTTTTCATGGAATTTTAATAAACTTTGAAATGATATGGCGGCCATTGATAAAAGAAACAACCCACTTTTAAAAATTTGAAGTCATTTACGCCATAATCGTGATACAACTTCATTTTTTAATAGTAAATAAAAGTCATTGGTAAAATACCTTTCTATTGGCATGCATACGTCGTGAAGAGATGCTGATAAAATTAAAATAAACTAAATTTATCTCCAGAGCAATTAATTCGAAATTCGAGTGTGCTTCGCAAGACCAAAAACGAACAACGTTGAGCCCGTATTTTGTCGTTATTTTATTCTGTGAAATTTTGTTTTAGGAACTAAAGTTCATAGTTGTAACACTAATAAAATCGAAATCTGACAAAGTACCGAATACCGTCGTTTAAGCTGTATACAACTGACTAGATTGTTAGCTTTTATATTTTGAAATAACACATAAAATAATTAAATGTTTGGAGGGGGTTTATAGTGCAGTACAAGAAGAGCAAGGCAACGGGTCAAAAGCCAAACACAGGATTATTATTTACTGTACTGGTTCAAATTTGTAGTTTCATCTTGTGTTCAATCTAATCAATTTGTAAAAAGATAAAAGTTCTGAAGAGACGTCCGCAGTGATCATGAATGCCACTGCACTCAAACATATTTTGTTTCACGCTTTGCTGTTGAGGTCAAGATTTTTGCATATTGGAGCCTTTCATCTATACGCAAAATTGTGCTTCTGGAGAGAAGGAATTTTTACAGATATCTGAAAGAAAAAAAGACAAATCCAGCAACATGACCAAGGTCGAAGCATGCAGTACAAACGGGTCGAAAACCCAAAAATGTCGCGAGAAAAGCCTTGGAGAAGAGAAGCTTCTTGTCATGAAACTAATCTCAGTGCAAATAAAACTTTGAGCCCGATAATCGCGTAAGAGTTGTAAGATAGACTAGCATTTCAAAAAGCGCGCCACAGCTGATAGAGAGCACAGACATTAATTAGATGTAAACTCGCCTATATGTACTGCGTAAATTTTCAACCGGTTAAAAATTAATCAGTACCATGTAGCCTTAGACACTTTAGAGTTTTACTTTTATGACTTAGCTTCATGAATACGTAAGAATAAGTCATTTTTTGTAGGCCATAGGTGAAACTTACTTTTTGCAATGTCACATGGTCGGGTTCGCTTCGTTTTATTTTTGTGAATGGAATGCACCATAAATTTTGTTTAGTGCCTTTACAAGTATCAGATTCGTCAAGTTGTAGCCTTTGGGACGGTGCTTCGCTTATCAACTCGTTAATCATTTTACTAAATTCTTGGTTTTTACGCAATCCCTTGAGAGGCAAAAGACAAAAAACGTAGCGGCCATGATGGTATCCTACACAAAAGATAAATATTAAAATTCTTTTGTTCAAGGACACCAATATGGCCGCCATGACGTCAGGTGAAAACTGGCAATAGGTCAAGCTAACTGGTGTTATGACGTGTTCTGTGTCATTTCTGATTATATTAAGAAGTTAGAGTATTTAAAACCTTTATTACTAAAACCCAAATAAAATCAACGTTACAAAATGGAGTGCAAGCTTTATTCATTCTTTCTTTCACCTTTACACATCCCTAAAAAACCAAGCACAAGCGAGCAGTTCACTGGCGCTGGCAGCTACAACGCTTGTAGCAAACTCCTTCAGCACACTTCCTCCTACACACGCGGTTCATTCCCGCGTGGCCAGTAAACGGACCTTTTGCCTTGCAATTTGTAAAAAGCGTTGTTGCCGATGGACTCGGTTTAGGTGGGCGGGTCCTTGGCGGGCGGGTTCTTGGTGGGCGGGTGCGAGGAGGAGTGGGGCGAGGGGGACGAGTTTTAGGTTGAGTTGGCAGAGGACCATTGTTTGGAACAATGCGGATATCAGCACAGTTGACAAATGCCTCCTGATAGCCATTGCCGATGCCACAACCATTCTTATCGCATCCCCAGCTGTTTCCATCCTTCCACCACCACTGCATCACGCAGTGATCACATGTCAGACCATTAGGTAGCTTCAATCTAACCTCAAACATTTTCTTTCCTTTGCCAAGTGCGTATCTTGTTCCACCGCTTTGTAGCTCCAAAAGGTGTGTCAGTTTTGCATTTGTCATTGGCGGTTTACCAATGTTTCCGACCCTGAACTCGAAGTACCCTGCGTGATTGGCTGTAATTTCAACCTTGGCCGTAAACGCTTGGCCCTCGCGATAGGTCTTTGTGATGATCCCAGTGGCAAAACGTCCTGGATGAACGTAATCTGGGTTCTTATCCTAGAGAACAGAGGAATAAAGTTATAAAGTTGCTAAAAGCTAATCCTATGAACACAAGATCATTTGGTTTTAAATTTTTAGACTGAGGGTTTAAAAATTGCCGAAGTTTTAGCCCAATATTAAATTGATCAATTTGTAAATAAAAAAAGAATATCTTTAAGGACTAAATTGGAAACTTACAAAAGCAAACCGTTTTTATAAAGAAACAACGGCTTTTTCGATAAAGTATATACTTGGTTCTGTTGAAATTGAACTTTTTATTCTTTAGAAACGTGGTTGCGTTATATTTGTCTTCGTTTTTTGTTTTCAATTCTCACCACCAGCAAAACTAATTGCTCATTGTTGAACTACGCTGTGCAACGTTCCTAACGAGTTTTTAAGATAAAGAAGAGCTGAAAACTTTTCCACAGAAGTCAAACTTAGAAAAAAAACTAAAAATAAATTAAGCTTGCTCTGAAACAACCGATTGGACTCAAAAGAAACGCCATTTCGTGTCTATAGTTTAAAAACAAACACGAAGATGAAAGAAGAACCACAATTCTTTAATGTCCGTTTGGAACGGTTTTCTATGTTTTTCGTCAGTGGAAGCCAATGCATTAATTGATTTTACAATGAACGAAACGAAGTTGATAACGAATCTAACCTTGTAGTGATCGCCACACACGCCGCATTTACCTTCCTCGAACACGTTTTGCGGTTCCCCTCCACATCTAATTCCGTTATCATCAACATTGACGGGCGTGGGAAAGCCGTACCTCCAGGCCGACGCCCGTCCGGGCGGGTCAGCTATATAACCATGACCCCAAACTAGAGAAGTCAAACTTAGGGCTACCAAAACTCCGAACAGCTTCTCCATTACCTTTTCAAAAGAGAACTTCAGAGAGTGATTCCTAGGTTCGATTAGATTATAAGTAATGCACTTTCTCACAAACCTGGTTAAACATTACGTTTCGTTATATGTTGTCAGCTGGATAGAAGACCAAATATATCAAGGGCATTGTTTGGATTCGAGACAAATTCAATTTAATATCCAGGTATTATCTGTCTTGAACTCTGACATGTTGTAGTTTACCAAAGGCAAGAGTCTCTTGTCTTTGATATTTTATTATAGCATTTCAGTTTTACTTCTGTGAACTTGATCACGTTTATCTAACCATGCTTATGCTCCATAGATTCAATTTCATTACCTCCGAGAGGTAAGAGCTTGTTTGCATAGGATGTGTCAAAAACTATTAAACGAGTTTTGCACCTGTTGAAAGGGTAAATTCCCTTAACTGATGGTTTTCAAAAGTTTGATCAAAAAACAAAATGTCTTTCTACAAAATATAAAATTTTATAGGTACGTTAGCCATTACATTACACAAAACGAGTTCCTTCTACTAAGACTGGATCCAATATACAGATAGAAGTGAAGCCTTAAATGCTACTGAAAATGGGGAGTAATCCGGGTTTCGCTGATCTACAGCATCAGCAAGGACCCTATTAATGAATGACCAAACTCCCAGCTGAACTCAGTTGGTTGGAGCAAGGCAGAACTGCTTCGTAGGTAGTCGACTCGATTCCCACCGAGGTCGACAATTTTTTTTTTTTTGAGTGGGTTAATGGGGTTCTTTGTTGATGCTGTCGATCGATCAGCCAGAGTTGGATTATTCCCACCCAAGCTTCCCTCGAAGTTGCACATCTTGCTAACGTCTAAGAACAACACTATTTGGAAGAATTGATCGTTTTAGTGACTTCGTTCGGCGGTGGTGTTTTGAATGGTTGTCGTTTTGAAAAAGCATCGGCCCTTCGTCGGATCATGCACCGTCGTCTTGAAAATTATTACGAGAAAAGCCCAACTTAAAGTTTCTGCTACTACAAGAACTCCTACAGAAAATGTTCTCAATCTTTGAAAACTTACCTTTTATCTTTTATTGTCCAAAAAGGGTAAAAAGAGAAAGCAACTTATCCATGCCGGGCACATATGAAATTCAACGTTTAAAACAGGCCTAAGTATTTTTTGCATTATAAAAAGAGCGATCAACTCGAGAGTGCTTTAGCAGCTTTCTTTGACTCGAACGACCATTACTCTAAAACTCCTCACAGCCAAGAACATCCATAGTTGGTTTTTTTTCCTTGACAAGCTACTCCCTCAGAGAATAAACAGCTACGTGACAACTATAGTAGAGCCCCGTTATTTCGATCTCGATAGTTTCGAAGCCCGGCTGAATTGTTTCGAACTGATATTAGTTTCCCTTGGTTTTGCATACTAGTTAACAACTATTCTCCTCAGAGTCCGTTTCTAGTGAGTAATTGTTCACAGAAGTGGAGGTAAAAATACTTGGCTTTCACCGACACTGCGGTGAATAATTACGTTAGCATATACCCAACCAGCGAATCAGTGAGAAATTACTTTTTTTCAAAAAAGGATGAACCAACAAAAAAAATTAGCTTTTTACCAAGCTACTGCGCGCATATTGCAAGACGCGCGAGACTGAGGCCAAGAACGAGATCGACATGTTGTCAACTTCGCTCGCTGCTGTGTTCAAACTTCAGATGTTCAGAGTTTGAAATTTGCAAAAATATGATCCGTGTGTTCTGACAAATGGCAAAGAAAGAGCCAAAATCAAGATAAAGCCAGAGTTTACTTATCGCTTGTGGGGCCAGAACTGAAGTTAAAGGCGAACTGACAGTTTAAAAAATTATTTTAAAACATGCCGGTGCCGCCATGAATTAGACCACGAGAAAGCTCGATTGCCATCATTCACTCCGATAGCAAGGTCTGTCGTTTTACATGCATATTCTTTTTCTTGGCTGAGTGCTTCTCCCGTCCCCGATGGCCAAGAAACAGGGATTTCACGAATCAAGCTATTTGCTGCAGTTGTTTGAAAATTATTACGAGAAAAGCCCAACTTAAAGTTTCTACTACTACAAGAACTCCTACAGAAAATGTTCTCAATCTTTGAAAACCCTCCTTTTATCTTTTATTGTCCAAAAAGGACAATAAAAATGTAACGGGCGCCAGTTTGACTACCGCCTCAAAATCAACTAATAGTCATGAATATTGCGAGATACGGGAGCGAATCAGAGCGCGCGAAAATGGATATTGGTTGCTTTGGTAAATACTAATGTATATTATGCTGACCCCGTTATCTGCTACTTCGGACTATTCGCACTTTGCCTTGGGACTTCTAAACGACGGGCTGGATCAACTGTATAAGTGGCAAAAAGTTACTTTAAGCACGCATGCGTAGAACTTGTGGTTTCGATTTTTACCGCCACATGCCAGAAGTGCTGCATTTACTCTTGGCTTCATATTCTGGGAACTTGAGCTGGTTTGTTAGTTGTGCCATGCAGACTAGGCCAAACAAGGCTGAAACAGCTGTCCGGCAGAAGCGGCTCAGTGCTAACACTCAGACTCACTTATTCTATAGTGTAGATGTAAGGGGTAATGCCTGCTATCTTAGTGCGCTAATAGTGGCTGCAAATAACTCGCGTTACCAGGAAAAGGGTCTCTTGCGTTTTCCAAAAACTTTTTTATTCAATGTTGTTGCACACGCAATCTTTGGAAATCCCCATGCCAACCGGCTCAACACTACAAACCAGCTTTTTGAAACCCGATCACATAGACAACCCAATATTACAACCATCAAGCTTTGTTGGCACGAAGGCACGACAACTTCTTAAGTTAACGGTATTACTATTCTTGTCCCTCGCAGAACAAGCTATCGAGTGCCCCTTGAAGTTTTTTCGAGTCTTCTTTGGGTTGGATAGTATAATAGTATTTTGTATCGTCAGGGTAGAGTAGGAGAGAACATTTTGACTCTTTTGTTGCCTGGAGGTCGTTAGTGTAGGTTACAAATAGCAGTGTAGATTATAAATAGCAGTGAGCCGAGAATAGAACCTTGAGGAACGCTTGAATGGACAGGGAGAGGCTTTGACAGTGTCCCGCGAACTATGGTACACTGCCTTCTGTTGCTGAGATAGTAAGCCAGCGGAGAAGATTTCCTTCTACCCCATGTTGCCTCAGTTTAAGGACAAGCTCGCCATGGTCTACTCTGTCGAAGGCCTTAGAAAAGTCCAGGTACACAACGTTAATCTAAAGCCCTTGATCCATATCAACCCCTAGTCGAGGAGGAAAGCCAACAGTTCGGTAACAGATGATTTGCCTCTTATAAAACCGTATTGCGCGTCTTGCAGAATCGGTGCATGCGAGGTGAGCGTGAAGGCGTTTAAACAAACACCGCTCTAAGACTTTGGACAATATGCACAACAGCGATACTGGTCGATAGTTAGCCACTAATTCTTTGCTGCCTTTCTTTAGTCTACGCATAGCCGCTTAATTTTTATAATAACCGTCTATGAACCTGCGCCGTTAATGCTGTTCTGTGACGTAGTTCTATCCGTCCAAACCGGACGCACCGTGATTGGTCGGCTTGCTAAGTGTAGAAGCCGACTGGTTGCTACACCAAACAAACTATTTTTAAATTGAAAAATACTTTAAAGTATAGAATTTCATATAGGATATAACATAGTATCATATAGGACCAGAAACGTTTTGGGTTACTGCAGACAGACGATGCTACTGTTATTAGTTACTCTTTGTGTTTGTGGTCGATAAGAGCCTTGCTTTAACGGCGAAATTTCCGGTATTTTTCCCAGGCTGGATTTTTGGAGGTTCGGGAATCATTGGTATGCTCACGTGACAAGGCCCTCTTTCGAGCCACATCTTTCTTATGCAGGAGATGGACTATCTCGCTGTCTATCCACGGTGGACTGTTAATGTTCCTGATCTTGGATTACCTCGCTGTCTTTCCACGGTGGACTGTTAATGTTCCTGATCTTGGTTTACCTCGCTGTCTATCCACAGTGGACTGTTAATGTCCCTGATCTCGGTTTACCTCGCTGTCTATCCACGGTGGACTGTTAATGTTTCTGATCTTGGATTACCTCGCTGTCTATCCCCGGTGGACTGTTAATGTCCCTGATCTTGGATTACCTCGCTGTCTATCCACGGTGGACTGTTAATGTCCCTGATCTTGG
>JAOBRD020393959.1:0-19544 GCA_027575215.2 Hydrozoanthus sils
ACAACTTGAAAATGTTTAAAAATTGTAGCGACTCTAGAGAGCCTGCTCGACATGACCGTCCGCCATCTTGACTTGCATGTCTTTTGACTTGCATGTACTCAAAGTATATGCATGCTTTTAAGATTTTAGTATATATGACAGCGTTTTTAACCTAATTTAATTACCCACCTATTGTTCACCCCGTTACAGTCCATGGTGACTGCATTTTTTAGTATGTTATCACTTTGCAGCAAGCTAACCCTCGCATAAACATACTCAAATATCATTGGATACTTTTCTCACTTCGTTTTACTCTGATGACGCCGTAGACGGCAAAAGCTCATTGTAACTTTTCAAAGATTTTTTAAATACCCACCGAGTAGTTACGGCATCATTTGAGCACGCTTTTTCCTATTTTTATTTTTAAGAAATACTAACTGCCGTTGTCTTTTCACCGTACAACCAATCTATGAAATGCAAGCTTTCTTTTTATAAGAAAAACCTGATAAGAACAACGAGGTTCAAATTGGCAAAAACTAACGATAATAAAAACCAATCGACGTTTCGGTGACATCTTGGCGCCATTGTCAAGGAAAACAAAAACAAAACAATTATATGCGAGTTCAAGAGTGACTAAGAGTTCTGAGTCATTGATTTGCATAAGCTACATTATTAGGCCTGCAGGCCCGGACCCTCAAATTATTTTGACAGGGAAAAGAATAGTATTGACATTTTTTTAAAATTAAATACAATAAAAAGAAGAAAGGGAACTGATTTTAAAAGCACCTGGTAAACTTGTTATTTTGCAATGAATCCTGCTTGGTTAATGCTTGCCCCAAACCCCTAATGTTGATGTTACAAACGAGTGGAGAGAAGACTTAGCTAATAAATAACTTTCCAGACCCCAGGCCGTGCCCAACATCGTCAGTAAGTAAACATATCCAACGCTAAAAACATTTATTTCCAGGGAAGACTATTTCTAGCATTGGCACGGAAGGAACATCTGATTTTAAAGCATTTCTGGCGAATTCAGAAACGCAATTTTTCAAAAATTTCCCCAGGGAACATGCCTTCGGACCCCCTAGAAATAATAAATGTGCAAGGCTGAATACTGCGAGATTCAGCCTTGCACATTTATTATTTTTTCTGTTTTTACAGTTTGGCTGAAAGATCTTAATTGATCCTGCGACAAATCAAGGCATTTCATAACGGTTCTTGCATTACAGTTTACATGCCCCTAGAAATGTTTGTGCTTTAGGCGCTCGCTCGGCTTAATATGGGCCTGTAAAATTTTCAAATGCTGCCTGCGCCACTGCATTATAGGCACTTGGCACGGATAATTAAGTCCATTAATCGCGGTACAATGTTAACTTATCTAATAAATGCAGAATTCGACTGTAAAAAAAACACGACGGACATTTCAATTCATAGCTCAAGGAAATGTTTTGATCATCAAGAGATGTCCGGCAATGACGTCATACCGGAACCCAGTCCCCCTAAAACGTGGCCGTAAAAGACTTCAAACTTTTCCTAGTCCCCAATCTCCCTCTTGATTCAAGATGGCCGTCGAATTTGGTTGAATGGTTTGTTTACTAACAACAGACAGTGCATGGCAGCTCACTCAGAGAAAGAGCAGTAAATTTTATCTGTCATAGCAAAAACAATTTAAAGTGCCTTAAGTGTAAAGTCCACTTACGAATGGAAGGGTTTGAAATCACATTTAGATGGCTACAGTGACGCCAAACTTTGACCCACCGCCAACAGGAGGAAGCTGGCGCCAGCAGTCAAAGGTACCCGACTTTGACCCTGTCTGTTGTATAGGTTTTCGCAAGAGGGGACAAAGGTTGAAGGGAGAGGAAGGGGGAGGGATGGGCTAAGAGGAGAAGTAGGCTCAAAAGGAAAGAGAATAAACTTAGCTATAATGCGAGCAGTAGGATTTGACAGCGTTATAAAGCTTGAACCTTGCACTTAAAATTCTCAAGGCTTTTTGTGGAGCTCCAGTAGAGTTGGTTTGAGTTTGTTTCCCACTCTCCCGCAGTTAACAGAAAATCTCCCTCATTTTTGAAAGCAGAGCGACGGATTAATTGGATTTCCATATCTGGAATTCTGAAGTAAACTTATTATAATTGCTCATAGAAAGAAACGTTTTGCTATTGTATAGTGTATCTGCAAAAACCTTTTCATATTCTAAGCCGTGGCATCAGCACTTTTGATCATAATGGCACAAAAAAGTGCACATTGGTAGGTTAGTGTGTGCAGCCATATAAGGTCCTGCAAACACAAATGAACAAAAACTAGTTCAAGTTATCTAGCTCCCTATGTATGAGTGCCTATGTATTATTAAATAATAGCTCAATTGGTTAAGATGTACAAGTACCAAGTTAAGTTTAGAATTAATAGCTCCTATGAGTTCCTATAGGTCATTGGACTTAGAGCATCAGACCAGTAATCAAAGGACATTGGTTCAAATCCCATCTGGGATTCAAAATTATTTTCTGAGGAAAAAAGATGCTTGCAATTACATCAATTCATCATAATTTTATATTCAAACAAGCTGATTTATACTCTTTTCAGCTTACAATTGCATATCACTAACAAAGTAATAAGTAACACCCACTTGTAGGTCCAGAGCACACCTCCATTTGATGACCTTGAAAACCCTGAGACTTATCTATCTTCAAGGCAAAGTGTCTGGTCATCAGCTCAGATCAGGTACAGTACAACATAACAAAAATCAAGTGCAATATTATAAAGTGTTGAACAAGACAGTGTAAAACAAAACTGCTGTGCTGATGAGACCACATAGGCAGAAACAGTTGCTGTTATTGTTATTATTACTATTATTATTATTACTAATTAGTGACTGCAAGGTAAACAAGTGCAGTACATTTGATCATAGGAACAGCTGCTGTTTTTATTATATATTATTAATATTACAACTGTTATTATTATTACTGTCATTATTGTTGTTATTACCACTATTGTTATTATGATTATTACTATTATAATTATTATTATTATTAGTGACTTCACTTGAGGTAACCGAGTGTAGTACATAAATTTGACTAAAAAAAGTTCAGTCTGATAATTTACTCCCTTATTCATTTGTCAAAAATATTAATGTGCCTGTAACCTTTCGTTTTTTGTTTTCTTGTCTAAAAGTACTTATCTTAAAATGAACATTTCCAAAAAAACGTTTTTGATTTGAAAAAAATGTGAGTTTTTTACTAAACTTTTAACTCTACATTTCTTTGATCAACCCTTGTCGCTGAGCATAAGGATGACGGCTCACTGTAACATAAATTAAGGAATTTTCATCAATGTCGCATCAAAATAAAACTAATTCTGTCAGAAGAGGAAAGTTTTAAAGAAACAGATAGCAACTAAAAATCAAGCTGCAATACATCTTTCTGGAAGTTTTACACCCCACTGTTGTTGCTTTATGAGGAGCAGTGTACCTTTATCTACTTCATATTGACATCACGTCCTTAATCTACGTCACCTTGACTCGGCATTTGGTGTACCAAAATGGCAGCGATTTTCATTGTTTTTAAAGACTGGGAAAATATTCGTGTTTTGTTAAAATCAAAACTTTTTTTGCGAAATGTTCTTTTTAAGATACATACTTTTAAAATAAGAAAACAGAAAACGAAAGGTTATTAGCACTTTAAGTTCCTTGAAATTTGAAAAAAAAGTATTGTAATGTTAGCATTCACTTGTAAGTTGTAAATCATGAAAAAATTGATGACTAACTAGTTAATTAATATATGTTAAGTAAACAAGATCAAGATAAACAAAAATAAAATTCTTTTAAAAATGATTCTACAGTAGCTGGGGGGGAGGGGAATCTCAGTGGCATTATGAGCATTAAACAAAAAATGTTGAAAAGAAGTGTTCTTATTGAGAGGTCAGAGTGACAATAAAACATAACAAAAATCAAGTGTAACAAGTGAAAACAAGTGTAAACAAAACAAAATTGCCTTGCTGATTGATTGATGAGATTGCAGAAGGCAGAAACAACTGTCCAAGGCTGCTAACATTCAGTTAGCCTGAATGTTATCATCTTTAAAGAGCCTAAATGTACAGATACTGCAGCTTGCAATAGATCTCTGATAGCCTAATACTGTATATTATTTTATAAACTGCAGTGGGATATTGAGTGACATCAAAGTGATAATTAATCCTGTGGTGATATCAAAGTTCAGCCAATGAGCTTTGAGTATTTTCATACATTTATAGAAATTAGTATGCATTAGTTACACTGCAGTTTGTAAAAAATATAGAAAATTACTTGGTCGCTTCGGGATACAAATTTTATCTTTGCTGAAATGTTTCACTCATTTGCTGCACCCACCTATAAGATATCATTTCACCACTTGAAGATAAAGTTGTATCTCTGTGTAGCCATTTTTAATTTACAGAGAATTTTTTACTGTATATACTGCAGCATTTCATCAAGTCAAATATCTGAGGAAGATGGTGTCTCTCCTGAAGCTGTGGTTGATGAGTATGTCCTACAGACAGGCATTATCAATGAAATGAAGCAATGGCTGTGTCAGCTCTCAAGCCGACAAGTTCTACCATACAACCCTTATATCTGGCTTGTTGGGAAAGCTCACCAAACAGCTGAGAGGTGAAATATTTCTCATTTAAATTCTGGACAGTTAATTTCTCTCTTTAACAATTAGACTATACAGGTCCGGCAGAAGGTCTGCAGTGTTGGTCTAGCCATATATAGAAACTATAATCCTCGAGCACTGATTGCATGAGTAAACTAGGGGCCTTTTGTTAGATGTGAAATGGCACATTTTTAGAGAGAAATAAATAAAAAATGAAACAAAATCTGCGATCAAATGTGCTCAGCAAAAAACAATTAAAAAATGTAACTTGGGTCAAAAGTTGGTCCGGCCAACTGGACCAGCTCTGCTGGGCCTGCTATGAGGTTGATCAGTCTTATGTGATTGTTAATAGTCAGCAAAGCGTGAAGTGATGGGCTGACTATTATATTAGATTCATAGAAAATGACAACAAGTAGTTAAGTCATTTTAGCAGAAAATAAAACTTCGACTTCAAACCAATAAGAATGATTGGTTAGAGAATCCACCATTGTTTTTTATTTAGGAACACTGGCAGGTTTGCTACTTGCTGTCTAAATCGCTCAATAGTCAGTGAGTAGCATATAGCCGTTCAAACTGTAATATTTGTGATAGTATATTAGTTCGAATCAATCTACTAATTAATGGTGAATTAATATAAGTACTTTGTGTAAATTCTTAAATTATTGTGCAGAGATGCCAACCTTCGAACTTCAAAATGCAAGATATTTGGGGGCTATAATTAACTTTTATTGTGTCGACTGTTTATATATATTTCACATTGCCTCACAACATATCTCCTATGTGGCCTCTTTATTCAGAAAACTGTTTGGATAATCCTTCTCAACCAATGTCATGAGTATTAAAAGCATGAGACTGCATGGAAGTCAATAATACACACATAGTAAGAAATCATATCTACTGTAGAACATCACTAAGGGAAGTAAAAATTTCTTCAGGCTTGCATCTTGTCTAGTGGCTGTATGACGGAGCTTCACTCCAGGTTTGTTAGCTATTCCCTGATGCTTTTTCTAACTTCCTAATGACAGTGCAAATCAGATCAGGTCATTACCTGCCTCTCCCAGCCAGGCTTTGAACAATTTAGCTTTACTGACTAATTGATTGTTTACTTGACAACATTTTATAAAATTGATGAAATGAATACAGGTTCCACATGTTTGTTGATGCAAGAGAGACTGTTATGGCAAAGACAGGTGAATTTAATTTACCATGACTATAATTGTAATTATTTATTTTTATGTGACTAGTGAAGAATTAAGGCATAAAACATCCTCTACCAGGCAAAAAATGGATTGTGCATGTGCAAGGTGTTCCTGAAAATATTTCATGATGCCTAAGTATCAGTGCAACAAAATGAAATAAAAATTAATTAATACACATCTTAGTGCTGAGTGGGTGAGTCTTTGACTGACCCTGAATAGTAACACAACGAAACCTCGATTTGAAGAAATTCCTGGATTACAATGAGGTATTTTTCAATGTATTTCTGTATTAATTTGGATAAGAAATATAGTTCATTTTACCAAGATGTTCATCATATCGAGGTTCCAGGTGCTGTAGCATATGACTCTAGTTCAGTGAAGGTACTGTTTAAATCAGTGCGAGAGTTAAAGACCTTGTGCTCACCCATTTATGCAAACAGCTGATTTTAATACTGACTTGGAAGAACTTTATTGAAGCATCTTGCTCAATTACACAACACTGCATGGCATAGCTGGGTTAGAACTTGTAACCCTAATTTTATGGTTAAGAAGTTATGTATCTGACTGTTTGGCCAGTTATGCCCTGCCGCTTGGCTCAAAATGGAATTTTAAAGCAAGTTTAGCTTTTGAGTTAGGCACAACAGTCTTTTCAATTTGCACCAATCTGAACTATATTTCATACTCTATTGCCATTCTTGCATATGGTTGGTGCTGCAGTTATTCTATATTCATTATGATTCAATGTAGCTTATGGAGAAAGTAACCATGCTTTTTGTGTTTATTCTGTGCCAGAGCATACAGTGTTCATAGTTGATGACAGTATTGCCAAGACTGAAAGCAGCCCATCCCGATGGGGCCTTGTTACTACTCTTCAAGGTGTTAACTGTCAAGCTCTAGAGGCGTTTGATTGGCTACTTTCAACAATGATTGATCAGTTTGCACTTAGTTCTACAGAGGACGAAAACTTGGTATGTTGACTATAAGTTGAAGTAAGTATCAAGGCTTGGACCAAGCCTATTTACTCTAAATCCCAGAGTTGATTGTCAATGATTAGAGTGACATAGATCCGCCTCGTGGGACATGAGCTCGAATGATTTCTCAGTGATTTCTTCTCTTTTGTCTGAGTGAGACATTGACGTTCGGCAATCATGCCACAAAAATTTTGCTTGATCCCCTTGCTTCACTGAAAGTTATAAAAAATGACATGCTCTATTAAATTCTCAATATCCGTTTCCAGCATCCTGATTGGTTCACTCAATCTCATATACAGAATCGACCATATATAGAAACTGACTGCATAGTGCTGTAAAGCTAAAAAATGGCTGTAAATAAGTTTTAGCTGTCATTTTCAAGAAATTTAATAAAACAACCATTGCATTCAAGTTTGTTGGATGTAAGATGATTTACATTATAGCCAACTCGGTACTAAACAACTCTTTGGCTCTTTTAAATAGTTAGATGGTAATTATGTATGTCCATCTTGTATCCAACATGTGCTATTGGAATAATTGTTAAATAGCTCTTTTTGTAGCTTTACAGTTTATTTAATCAGAAATATTCAATATTCTCATGTTTAGGTCGATTTTCATTTCACAGTGTAAGTTCCACACACCCATCATTGTCCTCATCGGTCCGTGCGTGTACACTGGGTCATTTTATCCACAAACTAGCATGATACAAACAAGGATTGAATGCCGAATATCTGGAGCAGAGCTAGCGCAGGTAAATATGGGGCATTTCATCAGCGGGTTATTTTGTCTACAAACATTATTTGAGTTACAGAGGAGGTTGAAGTATTTCCTCCCTGGTCTCGGCCAGAATAAACACTAAGCTTTATTGCTGATTCGTTTATGAATAAAGTGACGCAGCATCAAATGTGAAGCAATTAAAAAATTACTTTCATTTTTTTGCTAGGCTTGTCGAGGTTTTGCAAAAACGGTTTTAAACCACGTATTGAAGATGGAATCAGAAGATCTCCACATATTTTTTGGTATGTATGACACATTTTACAGAAGTTTTACGTTGCAAGTTTTTATTAGCTTGTCAACTCCAAAGTAATGCCGATTCTACCAAAGAAGGCTCGTGTGTTTTACTTAACTTTTGAAGGTATGGTAAACACAACAATATTTATCTGTTTAGAGGTCTCCTTTTGAACAGTTTATCTTTTTTAGTAATTAGTTTAGTACTGTACATCAGTAGGAACGTTGGTAGCGAAAAGCTTTTACTTTTGTTCCAAAGCAGAGCATATTTTTCTTTATTTAGAAGAAATGTGAAAAAAGATTGTATCTCTTTTTGTAAGACTCTGGATCTTTGTTGTTGCCCGAAATCTTTATAGTAGCCATTGGATGCATTTGGATATACATTTTTTCAGCAGCCCCTTTGGTACTTCGTTAAATTAAACCGTATGAAAGTTATAGGTAATAATTTTATAATATTTCTTAAAAAAAGGTATTTTCATACTGCCTTTTAAAACTGCCGAAGGAACCTCTTCTTTAGCTGATTCAGTGTCAAGTTCCTACAAAGTACTTCGACCAGAAACGCTAAAGGAACAGAAAAACTGGAAAATTACGTTAAGATTGCTAAACACTTATGACAGTATTTTTATTGCCCAAATTCCTCCTTATTAAAACGTATAGATAAAAGTTAAATCAGGCCTAAGATTTTAGAAGTAGACGTTTTCGGTGATCAAATAGATCTACAGTGTAAATTCGATCTTCTATAGTTGAAGATGATTTTTTTTATCGAAAAAATTCAGTTTAAAACATTTTCATATATTTTTTTGGTTATTTTAGAGGTAGAATGGTTAACGCCATCGTTATACTCTGCAAAAATGTTAAACGTTGTCAGTACCTTACAGGAATTGATGTTCCTGAACCAGACCAGAAGAAACAAGGAAGTTGGAAAAACCGTTTCTGGACACATGAAATGATCAAACAGAAACAGGTCAGAGACTGTGGGGTCGGTAGATACCCTCCATTCTTCACCCCCTCTTCGAGAATAATTATTTTTTGAATTTATAACAGTAAGGAAAATCAGTTTAATACTTCGAGTGTGAGTTGAGCATTGTTGTATGAAGAGATACAGAATACAACGACTGGGTAACAGCTTGCCTTGGAGTTTACTGTGAAGTAGTTGCAAACTTGTACGAGTTTGTGTTATCAGGAGTACTAGATGCTTTTTAGAGAAGTCCTTTCATAGCATTTACAATACACAATAATCACTGTTGTGGATAGGAGCCATACGATAGATAAGATAAAAAAGTTGACTATGGACAGGGTTTTCGTTAGTATTTGGAAGTACCGGATGCAGTGGTTCGACATGCAGACAACACAAACTTGGGGGGTTCGGGGGTCAATTTGCTTCCCCGGAAAATTTTTAAAAGTGGACTCTCTAAAACGCAGTTTTCTGCGTTTCCTGGGCCGGAATTGTTTAATCAGGAAGATCTCTAGAAAAGCCAAAAAGTAATCGTAAAAAATGAAATATTCGACTAATTTGGCTATTAAAATGAGTATACAGCAGTTAGCAGTTGTTCGTTTTTTAGTTGATTCCAAAACAGACTCCAATCAGAGTGTACTTGTGAACCCTATATCTATAGAGAGCTGTTCTCTAGAAATCGTTCATTCATCCGATTCAAAGGCACTATTGAAGTCCCATTCGTCACGGTACAATCGACGATTTCCACACCTTAAAAAATAATTATTTCGTGTGTGCATTAACTACCGGACGTTAGATGTCAAACAACCGGATGTTTGGTCCGGCGTCCGGTTTGAAACGAATATGTAATATGAAATTAATATTGCAAAACCTACTTGTTAACTTGCAACAGACAAACTCAACAACGGAGAGGTGCCATTTGGCTCGTCGATAGTTGTTTTTGCTATAGGGCTACTTTAAGTAGGGCAAATGCTTAGAAAAAGAACCTGAGGGCATTATGCTAATCAGTATAGGGGAAAGGGGAACGGGAGGGGGGGGGGATTGTGGCAGTGAGTATGCAACGGTTAAGGTGGAGGGAGGGAGGGGGTCCCTAAAAATCCACAAAAGCCGTTGATTTCAATGGTGAAGAAATCTAGTAGAATAAATTACTGTTCATGGTTGAATTTGTTTTCAGGAGAGCTTTGTGGCTGCACTCGAGCTTTCTGTTTCTGAGCTTAAGTGGTCGATTGTTGCACAGGCAAGTACATTTCAGCTTCTAGAACTACACTTCACTATATCACGGAGCGTCATATGGATTTCATATGTTTGTACATAACTTTACATGTTGTATAGTGCTAGCCGTTTGTTTCCATAGATTTGTAACACTTATTATCCAGCGTTTTGGACTAATTCATAGTGCTTGTTCAAACTGGAGCAAGAGGGGAAAACCTATAAAAGAGGACAAGTGTATTACAGTCTCAACTTTATCAAGACTGAAACAGAAAGGTAATTAAGTTACAGATACATGCACCTTTCAGACTTTATTAAAATCTCCTGACCTCTTTATAGTTTACGTAGTGTGGCTCCTTTTCATTACGTAAGATTCTTTCCTTTTATACCAGTAAACTTCAAAGCGTCAATAGTTGTTATTGCCCTAGAAAAGTGTAATTCCCCGGCGGTTTATTTTTAGGAGGCAGTGTATGTGTGTGCAGCCATACATGAGTGCTTACGATGGCGTTTTTCAAACTCGCTCACAAGCAGAAGATTACTTCAGCTGGTTTGAAGAAACTAACTTAAGAAATGGTAAGAGGTTCGAACGTGCCAAGGGTATAAACTAGTTCGGAATTACAGAAACACATGGCGCGCTTGAATAAAATGAAGTATTCATCCAACTTAAGAAGGAATCATTAATGAATTCCCATCCCGCTTCATTGTGTTCCTTTAATGAATTTCACATTTTATCCCGCCGCGCGCATGTATTTCTGAAATTCTGAACTGGCTTATAAAAGACTTTCCGTTTCAAACGTGCAGAAAATGGGGAGAGCAGATATTGTGATACTCCTGCTATGCGGTGTGAATGTTTACCACCTCGGATAAATACTGCGGAAGAGTTGTTCTAGTTGTCACAAGCTTTTTTCTTAGAAGAAAAAAGTTCTGGGTCGATAACGGGAATCGTACCCATGACTCTCTAAATACCGGTCAGACGCTCCACCCACTAAGCTGCAGGAGCTCATATGGAGAACATGTCACTTAACTTGGTTCTGTAAATGGAGCACTTGGTATAATATTATAACCTACCTACTGCTAAGCTCAATATATCCATTATAAAGTTTATCTCGGTCAGTTATCACCTTGAAAATACTGTGGAAGAATTGTTGTGGTTGTGAGTTCCTGTAACCCAGTGGGTAAAGCATCTGACCAGTAGTTGGAGGGTCAAAACTAGTGCACGGAAGTAATTTTGTTACATTACTCTTATCAGAAATTGTACAATTAAGGTACTTTCTCTCATTTGTTGCTGAAAAATACCTTGAAAAACTCCTAGAGAGTTTTGGAATCGTAACTTTTAGAAAGTGTGGAAATCCCGAAACCAGTAGACACGAAAACTATTGTAGAAGCTTTTGCGTCCAAAATTAATGACTCCAGCTAAACTTTTTTTCAAGCAAATTTAGATTGTAGTTAACCAATCGGACCGAAGACTATGTGTTGGCATACTTCTTACTTAGAGAAAATATAAAGAGAGTTTGAGTTTTGTTGTTTTTTCTTGTTTTCTATTTTGATCTAAGCTCTACAGCTCAGGTACTTTTAAATACGAAGGGACGAGTTTAAATGAACAGGGACATTCGGTTCTATTAGGATTTTTAAACTATTAAGTTCGTCAACCTGTTTTGTAAAAAGCACAGTTTAAGTGATTGTTTATGCTGTGCATTATGACGATGACCGTTGAAGTTGGGTCAAAATAAAAAGCAAGAACAAAATAAGTTATAAATCATGTCTGAACATCTTGTGTATTATTGCTACTCAGTGTCAGATAAAACGGGTGAAAGGTCAAGCGGCTTGCGGAGTCAAAAGAGCAAGAAACATAAACTGAAGGTTAATGATTCCTCTAAGGACACACCCAGCTCAGGACCGCATGCTCAACTGACAGCACGCAGTATAAGGTGGCTGTGCATGTCTCATACTATTCTTTTGCTTCTTTGCATTACATGGATCCTTTTGTCATGAAGTGGCATAGCATTTAGCGTGACCAACGCGTAAACTAAGGTAGTGAATTTCAAATTCGGCCAGACCACTGTGAAGTTTTCTTGAGCAAAACACTGTATAGGATTCGGGTTCCAGTTGACTCAAGTGTAAAAATGAGGTCAGTTTTTGTAGGGGACTAACCAGCGAAGGGTCGGTGCCCTGTTTAGGGGAGTCAAAGACTTTTACTCTTTCAACTTTACAGGAAACGGAGATATCCATTTGCCTAGTGATCCAATAGAATTGGAAAGGAATTAAGTTTTTCTCACGGTCTACCCCTATGTGTAGCTGAAATTTGTTTTTCTAAGCAGGTTTTGAAATTGTAAGAGAAGTAAAAGTAGAATTAGTCTATTTTGGTGGGAGAAGGGGAGAATGAAGACAAATTAGTTTGAGAAAGTTTTAAAATATTACTCCTTTTTAATGTCAGCTGATAAAATTTTTTCTCGTCAGGAAGTACTTTACAAACAAAATGGCGGCCTACAAGTTCGACCAGAATCTGTTTAACATGCTTCATTATCTTATCTTGTTGGTAATGTCAGACAGGTAATCCGATCAAAAAATACCACAGGTAGCCCAAGCTATGCTTGTGACGCTATTGTATTTATAAAGCAATGTATGGGATTTTACAGTTTGCCTCGAAACGTTATCGAAATGAAATACATATGATGAAATGCCTCGATATCCTTGAGTTTCTGTCTTTTTCTATCATTCTGTGGTGTTTTGGGGGATTCGATGATTCACAAAGAAACCCACCCAAAACACCCAAGAATGATGGAAAATGACAGAAGCTCAAGAATATTGAGGTATTTGATTATATTTTTTCAGTTTCATCATTAATACACTATCCACTGAAACTGAAATGGAATATATGTATATAACAGCGAAGCAACTGCTCTATGAAAATTTCCTTTCAAGAAAACTAAAGATTTCTAAGAAAAAAAATAATACTTTTAATACTTGAATCACATAGCGTGGCAAAACTCACGCGTGAGCAGCCTAACATAACTTTTGTAACAAATGTGTTGTTTTGACATTCAACTACAAAATTTCGTAATTTGCGTAAACAGCGAAATTTGTTAGACAGTTTTAAATATTCTGTGTTTTTATTGCAAACATTTTCACTATCGTGATCCGAAGCGGACGCAAAGCGACTACTTCCGTCCGCCATTTTGTTTGGGTGTCATTATCTAATATTTGGAGGTGAATATTGTCTCACATCTACTCTTTCTAAACCAATCGAAGTCGCGCGTAGCCGAGCTGGTACATACTAAATACAGGTATTTAAATTTTTATACTCGTGTTTCAGATTGATATGTGTCATTTATTTGTACCTAAAACGTTTGTGAAAAATATGAGCTTACAAATATTGTCAACAAAATGACTTAACAGGTTAATGCGATGAGATGCTTTAATTGTAACCATAGTTGATAATTTACAGACTGGTTAGGAAGTTAATTGTTGTATGTCTTTGTATTGAGATTCAGATCCATAAGTAGCCAGTCAAAAACATTCTTGATGGCTTTCCTAACCAGTCCGTATAAATAAATAAACTATGGTGTGTATTATCCAGTAGAAAGTGATTTAAAGTGCAATATGAAGTGAAAAATTTTATTGCTTCAGTGGATAGACCTTGGTAATTGAGGAATAGCAGTGAAAAAAATTTGCCAAAATCTTTCCTGGTTCTCGAAATATTAACATTTAAAGTCTTCAATTGATGACGTCATGAGTGGTTCCGACAAATTTAACTTTTTTTAAAAAAATCTGCTGCCAACCCATAGTCTATGGATGAATTTGAGTCAAATTTGGACTAATTATCTATCTACCTCGAGATATATCAGCAGCCCAACTTTGACTTAATTTCATCCAAAGGTTATGGATTGACAGCAGATTTTAAAAAAATGCAAATTTGTCGGAACCACTCATGACGTCATCAGTTAAAAACTTGAAGTGTTAATATCTCAAGATACATAAAAGACTTAAGCAACGTTTCTTCACCACTATTCCTCATTTAGCGAGGTCTGTCCACTGAAGTAATAAAACTTCTTACTTCATATGCACTTTAAGTAATGGTCCGTGTAAGAAGGGAAAAAAAACCACATTGTTCTGCGGCATTTTGCTTTCCCCACACCAGAATGTTTAAATTTTCATACTGAGAATACAACGACCAGAATACAACACAGTTTTAAAGTAAAAAGCATTGAAATGCTATTTTAAAGCAATGTTTCTTTTGTGCTATAATATTTAAGCCAATCATAGAACTCCAAAACAAAAGCGAAGAAAACCTTTTTATTTTCAATGTTCCCCACATAGAATTTTTCTTAAATTTAAAAACAGAAATGTTTCAATTAGAAAGGAACGAATGAGCGGACTGGAAAGAAATACATCAGCTTACTTATCAAGATATTGTCCATTCTTATAATTTAGCCAATCAGATCAGCAGTTTGATAATACTGCAATTAGCACCAATCTGCATTCCATTGCCGTTGACCTCTCTAGTTCTTACTCGGAGCGTTTCTTAAAGTGCAATGCATTGTGTGTGCGTGTTTGGCTCCGTCTGTAGGAACTGTGACTCCCAAACGCAAGGCCCTGGGTTTGATCCCCGGCCGGATCGAAGGTTGAACATTTCCGCGGCCTTCTTTCGCCACAGCGTGCATAGACGAGACGTTAAAGTGCCCATGACCTTTCTCTTTGAACGTGTCCGAACAAAATGTTTGATTTGAACAAAATGCGACCGTTTTTCCGATCTTTAAAAACAACAAAATCGCCGCCATTTTGGTACATTAAATGCCGAGTCAAGGTGACGTAGATTAAGGACATGACGTCAATATGACGTAGATTAAAGAACACTGCTCCTCGTTCAGCCACAACAGTGGAGTGTAAAATAGCCGAAAAGATGTATTAAAGCTTGATTTTCGTTATTTGTTTCATTAAAACTTTCCTTCTGCGACAGAATTATTTTTATTTTGATGCTACGCGACGCAAATTCCTTAATCTACGTCATAGTGAGCATGTCATCATTGTGATCAGCGACAAGGGTTGACCAAAGAAATGTCGAACTAAAAGCTTCGTAAGAAATTAGAGTTTTGTTCAAATCAAAAACTTTTTTGTAGATGTTCATTTTAGAATATGTACTTTCAGATAAGTCAAGAAAAAAATAAATGGTTATGGGCACTTTTAGCCGTTGGTACTAGCCATTAATCTTGGCTGCATCGGTAAATAAACAAATAAATTATTGCACAATGAAAATTTTGATTATAATGAATTGCCATACAACATATGCGTGTATGTTTATATTTCTCGTTTCATTCCACCAGAGAATCCTATCCACCCAGTGTGTTAATCGAGGCCTATAGACTGCTACACAGTACTGCTTACAGGATCCACCTAGTCACGGGACATAACACAACACTTCAGGAAATAATCAAGAAATATCTTGCCTCTTCAGTGAGTGACTACTTCCCGCTCAATTGTTTTTGGATTGTTACTACTGCTCTTACACAGCTACATGCTATAGTGGTTGTAAGGAACTTTTACTAGTTTGTCACAATACTCGCTAAAATTGATAAAAATTGATAAAAGGCTATTTTCTCTTGACGGTGTGTGAAAGTATATTTCCAGTTAAACTCTACGTTTTGCCAACATCGCAGCAATAGGGGCCCACATTTACAATACAGTGACTGAGGTTAAAAGAGATCTAGAGTTTTAAGTCTGCCATGGGAGTGATGGCTTCTGGATACAAGGAGCTTGGTTCGACCTGTTTTAGTTGCCTGGCTATGCACGATGAGCTCAAATGAGAGCGAAACAGCTGTCTACTGCTGCCACTTCTTGACACCTAATTAGCTAAGCTGCACACTCGTTGTTAAGTCCGAACGTTAAAAGTCATTATCAAGGAATATTAGCGCAGTTCGCGTAAAACATATTTGAGTTGTAGCTCAAGTTGTTCCCGCGGGGAATAAGCTAGCAATTGTTTATTCAGTACATTGAGTCAGTTTTTCCTCTATATTCAGCGGGAATACGACTCGCAGCTGGTTCAGAGCCATTTTCTCGTGTACCGTAGAGCCTTGGTGGAGGCGTTTGGTAGCGGCCTGTAAGTAATTTGGTAGTGCTGAAGAATTAAACATTGTTGTTCTAGTGGCACGTGGTCTTCTTCCTATTTTGCTTTTATCCTCCAGAACTTGTTTTCGTCCTTTTGTTTTCAAATTGAATTTACCTCACTTTTAGTACAAAAACATTCTTGGAATTCTTTTTTTCAAAATAGTTGCTTCTTATGTTTTTCTGAGTTCATAAATCGTTTCTCTGTTGCAAGTCGGTATTGTAGTTGGAATACCAGCTATTCTACCGACGGAAACTGCAGTCAGAACTAGAGTAGGGACACTGGAGGGCTTTAAATAAACTCCAATAAAACCTTGATCAACAAATAAAGAGAGTCCAAAGTTTGTCGCTACATATCTTTCAGGCAGGAACGCAGTTGTGATTTCGTTATTGCGGGTAAGGTATTGCTACAGATGCTTGATGACATAACATCTCCCCCTTCAATTTACCAAGAGTGTAGCAGCGAGACTGGAACGTTGTTGATGAGTTCTGAGGTGAGTTAGAAGTAATATTTGAAAAACGAGGGCGAGTGTTTCATTGGGTTTCCAAACACCAAAAACAGTTAAAAGCACGAGGCCTACGGCCGAGTGCTTTAATTGTTTTTGAGTGTTTAGAAACCTAATGAAACACAAAGCCCGAGTTTTTCAAATAACTTCTCCAACATATACAGTTACGAAATATAGGTCGTATTTAGCAGTTCCTATTTAGAGAATTAAGCTGGATTTAAAGTATGACACCTAATTAAATAATTACTAGGTTTTAATTTGTTGTATTTGTCAGTCTCGGCCATCTGACACGTACTCGTTAGGTTTTCTCACTTTTTGCAACAACTGATTGTAATGAGTTTTGATTGTACCATTTAGTGCTTTACTATCGAAACGAGCGCTTTGCTTCTTTCATGGCTTACATATTCAAACCAGCAAACATAAGAAGAAAAAGATAGTTTGGAAGAAAAGGCCGTACCAAAGCCGACCCACTACCATAACCAATTGGCTGCTTCATTTTTTTGGAATGGAAATGAGAGCGGAAGTTAAAAGTACCGACATTAGAACTAGGTGATCTAACCAAAGATTATGGTCTTCACAGAGTCCAGTTCTTAAATGTGCCTTTCTTGGAAATGGATGTCGAAATCCTAAACTGCTGTATGACTAAATTTGTTCAAGAAGTGGCAAAGCCATCTAAAATGAATTATTCGCCTCAAGACGCTGTTGCTTCGTTGGTTCATGAATATGCAGATTAAGAAACATTTTACACATGTGTTTGAAAACAGTTGTTAGAACTGGTGTTTCATTGGGTTTCAAAACTCATCCACCTGATCACAATGACGATTTGTAGTTGGCTAATCAAGACATGAATTATTAATGAGTTTGAAAAATCGGGATACAGGGGCGTAGCCAGGGTTTCTAGAATGGAGGGGAGGGAGGGTTCCAAATTGGTTCCAACGAAAACGGTTGGTCAAAAATCATGCACACACGTGCATCTTGTTACACAGAAATCCCAACTCTGCTTATGTCTTTGAAAATGCAAGTGAAACGCAAATTGATACCACAGTTATGTTCACTGTAATAAGCATAGAACAAAACGAAGAATTTCAGGAATCGAAGGTCCATTACACTCTTGCTGGGATAAAATCACTAATAAAAATAGCAGAGAGGGGGGGGGTACCTTGGCGCGAGAGGGGGGTTCCGGAACCCTGGAACCCTCCCCTGGCTACGCCCCAGGGGATATGAAACAGCTAACTGTGATAGGTTCTGCTTAGTTTGTGCCTTTCATTAGCTTCAATCTACTCTTGGAAGGTAGTACTAGGGAAGTTCTACCTGAGAAACAAGGCATAGGAAAAAACGTGATTGTTTATCAATGCCAAAGAAGAGTTAGGATCAATAATAAAGAGTAACCGTTTAGATTATTATCATTTAATGGAAAGTTGTAAAGGTGCGATCTGATTGGTTCTTTGTTTGTCGTCGTATAGGACGAGCCAATCAGAGTTTATCAAATTTTAAAATTTGAAAAGCGTTGCTGTTTTAGACAGCGTATCACTCAGACTGCAAATGATGGTGCTATGCGAACAACCAGTATTTCCTTGAAAGTCAGTTTGCTCCTTTCTTAAAACCCGTTGAGTTGGTATACTACAAACTAAATCTATCAGTGTTAAGATAACTAATCTAAAAATGCCCAATCGTAGGGTATTTATTTCTTTGGCTTTAGGAGAAACTCTGCTCTTGCGTAATTTTCTAGTTTTGTCTCCTTCTGTAGGGTAACAACCATAGTGTAAGACATTAGGGACTTTACGCAATGAGAATGGCAACGCTGACGACGACGACAAAAAAACTATTAATGCTGAATGCAATAGCTGCACGTTAGAATCCACAGTACTGGCCCCCTGCACGCCGCCGTCTTGAAAATCACAACATAAAAAGCTTATTGTTGGAATTCTTGCGACCACGATAACAACAAAAAGAAAATTTTCTCAACCTTCATTTACCTTCAAGAAGGAAACTTTGGTCTTTTTTTCACAAGGCAAAATTTGGACGAGTGTGTTGTTTGTAAGCAGTCGTCTTCGATGTTGCCTCCCTCGTTCCTATTTATTCGTGAAAAACCAAACTGACGAACTGGGAGTAACTTACTTTTTAGTGAAAGCGATTGAACTCCATATTGTAGGTTATAGCCAAGCTGGAGACCATGAACAGGTACTGTGTTTCGTTCCTTATGGTGGCGATTGACGACGCTCTTACATTCTGCCCAGAACTAGTTGTGAGTATCGATTTGTTATCGATTTGTTTTTCTTGACATTAACGAGCTAGGCTACTCGTATAGCGCAGTACGGAGACGAATTATATACTTTTTTTTATTAGCACCACGCAGCTTCCTTTGAAGATTATCTTTAGTCTTGTAATGGTTGAGGAAGTCCAGCAGGCCAGGAAAACCAGGGTTCCCACTGTCTCAAGAACCCTTTGAGAGTCGTTGAGTTTGAAAGAGCTCCATATCTGAAAACTTCTTAGGATTTGGCCAAGGACCTTGTAATCTAAGAACAAATGGTTTAGAACTTCACTTTTCACTGTTAGAATATTTTAAACCTAACTGCTTGTAAAAAATATTGATAAGACCAGTCGATTTAACTTCAAAAAACGAAGAAGCGGATCGAGGCTTGGTTGTTAATTCTTTTTTTTCAATACTCCCTTTTCAAGTTCCGGGAAAGACCGCTGTATTTCTTCATTGTGGGCGCGCTAGGTACACGAATTCGAGGCTAAGGCTGTGCAAATTGTAACAATGTTTTGTTTACATGTTCATCCTGGTCTGTAGACATCAAACGGACGGCTTCCCGTTATAGTATTATAGTTCGTTTGTGGCGCAGGCTATCCCGGTCTGTGGATTATGTCAAAACCTTTTACGGGAAAACGATTTAGTCCTGGGAAGAAATGTGTGTCACTGGACTTCAACAACTCTCAGTACAACTAAGATGGCAGTAATACTGGCATACGTTTTTTTAAATTCCCCTCCAAGAATC
>JAOBRD020394070.1:0-36700 GCA_027575215.2 Hydrozoanthus sils
GTTGATAACAGGACGTTTGTCTTTTACCCCTGGTAGGTTGTTGAACACAGGACGCATGTCGTTTAACACAGGACGCTCGTGGTTTACCCCCGGTAGATTGTTGATAATAGGACTTTTGTCGTTTACCCCGGTAGGTTGTTGATGATAGGACGCTTGTTGTTTACCCCCGGTAGGTTGTTGATAATAGGACGCTTGTCGTTTATCCCCGATAGGTTGTTGATAAAAGGACGCTTGTCGTTTACCCCCGGTAGGTTGTTGATAAAAGGACGCTTGTCGTTTACCCCCGGTAGGTTGTTGATAAAAGGACGCTTGTCGTTCACCCCTGGAAGGTTGTTAATAATAGAACGATCGTCATTAATCCTGGGTAGTGTTCTTAACAAGAGGACGCTTGTCTTTTACCCCCGATAGGTTGTTGATAATAGGACGCTTGTCGTTTACCCCCGAAAGGTTTTTGATAGAAGGACGCTTGTTGTTTATCTTTGGTAGGTAGCTGATAACCGGACGCTTACCCCTGTCCGAGGTAGGTTGTTAATAACAGGACGCTTGTCGTTTACCCCCGGTAGGTTGTTGATACTGTAACAGGACGCTTGTCGTTTACCCCCGGTAGGTTGTTAATAACAGGACGCTTGTCGCTTATCCCCGGTAGGTTGTTAATAACAGGACGCTTGTCGTTTACCCCCGGTAGGTTGTTGATAATAGGACTTTTGTCGTTTACCCCGGTAGGTTGTTAATAACAGGACCCTTGTCGTTTACCCCCGGTAGGTTGATAGATAGACATATAGATAGATAGATAGCTTTATTTAAATAAATTTGTTGATAATAGGACGCTTGTCGTTTACCCCGGTAGGTTGTTAATAACAGGACGCTTGTCGTTTACCCCCGGTAGGTTGTTAATAACAAGACGCTTGTCTTTACCTCCGGTAGGTTGTTGATAATAGGACTTTTGTCGTTTACCCACGGTAGATTGTTGATAATAGGACGCTTGTCGTTTACCCCCGGTAGGTTGTTGATAATAGGACGCTTGCATTTCTTGCAAAGTCGTCTACCCCCGGTAGGTTGTTAATAACATTTACTCCTGGGTAGACTGACAACACGACGCTTGTCTTACAATATCGTCAACCCTTTTCGCAGTTGTTCACTCTTAATCTTTAAGCGGCTAACTCTTAAACTTCTGCAAACTCGCGCTTGTCACTATTGCTTAAAGGTTGAAGTTACTCGCGCTTTTTAATTTGGCCGTAAGGTTGGTTGTGTTGTGATCCGATTTGCACGACGCTAACTTTCGGACCTATTATCACGCTTTTGAAATTGCTTAATTTTGCATTCAAAAACTGCTAGAAACCCCTTTGGAAGAAATATTTAAATTGGTGTTAGATAGTCTTTGTTAACAGTAAACACAATGTAATATTCCGAACTGCTTTAACATAAACAGTAATTGTTTTTTCCTTCATCAAAACTTCCTGTATGTTGCCGCGTTTCTTTGGTACAACGGTATCAATAGATGCAGATTCCTAGAACTGAATGAAAAGGGTAAAAAAAACATCTTCCTGTTGCCTGTACTTCAATTCTTAATTAGCAGCTGGTGTGTCTTCCATTTGCGTAAAAGCAATTAGTATTATAATTTCTTGGAGGGAAAGAATATTAATGTGAAATGCATCACGGCCATTTACAATCGGAAGCAGGTGAAAAATAAAGCACAGCGTGAAAAGCGTCGCCTCTTCTTTCTTTCTGCATCTGTAACTGCAAAATGACTGAGGCAAATCCAGAAAACTAGTTTTTCTCTTTTTTCTTATCAATCCTTTGATATGTGCAGTATAACCAACGTTAACGCCATCGTACAGGATGAGCGCCATGTACCGTTACATTGTCGTGCACATACCTGATTCTACCGAACCGTGAGACTATGCAAAAATGGAAACTTCTAGATCTTATTTCAGAAAAACGCGATCTTTTGTGTTTTTGAAATGTTGAAACTAAACTAACAAATAATACTTGAACACGTACATAATATTGTTTAATTTTCGTGCCTTTTGCCGAATTCACCTCCGGCGACCAGTTTATAATCAATTACGTTGAGATGTAACATGTCGTTTTTTCATGGTTTTAAAATTCAGAAATTGTGCTAATCGAAACATTAATTTTCAAGTTACTTGGGCGGTTATCTTGTTCGGAAGCTGTTATTTTTTAGGCTTATGACAAACCAACTTTTCGAACCCAAACCCAAATTGTTATTCTCTTAAAGCTCAATGTTACGAACTGACCGAATTTTCTTGGTTTATGAAAACATGCAAAAATATGTGAAAAGGGGCGTTGTGCGGCAATATTGTAATTTCGTGTACCTAAACCAAGAAATATGTTAATTTGAATAGTTTTCTATAATTTCCAGCGCAAGATCTAGTTTATGGTTTTCCGATGTGCGACAGCAGACTTAGACACCATTGTTGTAAAAATATTCCCTAGCCTAATTAATAATCTTCAAAATGAGGATGACGGAAAGAAAAAGATATAGACATTTAAGTTAAGATGGGGAAGTCAAAAGCGAGAGGGCGGCTATATTTAGTTAATAAATAAAATGATTTTATTTTCATAATGACAAAAATTACTTTCTTATCGCGTACTATTTGCTTTGCGTTTCCTTTATTTTTTTAAAGCAACTGCAAAAGAAAATCAGTGATTTATTACTTTTATCAGAGGAAGCAAGAATGTTGTTGTGCGGCACGTATCGGCTGTTGAAAGTTTCAAGTTTCTCTTGATGCATGCGCGCCGTGAACATTGATACAAGTTAAGGTGTTCATCGCGCTTGTTTCTCTTTTGTTTTTCTTTCTTTTTCTTTTAAACTTCAGCTTAGATTTTTGAAACGAAACCCCGGGAGGAGGGATAGGAACTGCGTGGTCAATATGGAAGGACATGACGTAAGTCATATAGGATCTCTTTGCCACCGGCCAAAGTACGACTTCCTTTACTTTACAAAATAGAATTCATTAATTAGAAATTTTTCTTGGACAAAAAAAAAGGCTTTTCACAAATGTAAAAAAGTATTGAATGAATTTAGCTTGATGATAACAAAACATGTCATTTCTTCGACCATCTATTTTTCAACTTGAGATTGTTTTATTCAAAGTACCCGCACACTTTATATAGTGTAAATAACAAGAATTTTATCCTTCGGAATTAAGATCGGATTATGGCTGGGGAGAGCCAGACCTAAACCACTTAAACATTTTCTATAGAAAATTAATCAAATCAAGTCACACCCAACGAAAGGTGGTTGATATAAATCATGGTAGTTCGAGAAGCCGTCGGTGTATAATGAACTTTTTTTTTTCTCGAGAAGCCGGCACAGTATATTTTGAACTATTTTTTTCTCGTCCTTGTTCAGAGTTTTGCAAGCTTCTGAAACTCGCAGCCTTTCCATTCCAGTCTGCATGCCACACAAATCGAACTAAGAAATGTTTTAAAAAAAAACGTTAAATTATGCCAATCCGAACTCGATGAAATCAACAAAATTTATTAATGATAATACAGATACAGCAAAGGTGTGCGAATGGTAGTTCCGCGATCCAAACGCCGGGAGCTACAGCTCTGTACATTAACACTATGACTAAAATTGTAACTTTCTATTGACGACTATATCCGTATTGTACAGCTGCTTGGCAATATCGCTAAACAAATGATTTAAGATATATTGGCGCGTGGGTGCGCGTGGTTTTAAGGTAGTGACAGACTTCTATAGAACAGAAAGATCAATTTTCGCCAACGGACGTACAAGATGAGACTCGACATATACCTCGCTGTTTTTATTATTGCAGTATCGGCAACCACCCGTGCACTTGTAAGTAAATCTGGTTGTTTGAGTTGTCTGATAAAAACTCTTATTTATTAATTTTATCTAAGCTTGTTTATGCAGACAGGACTTTTTCAACGCACGTAAAGTGTCCCCGTAGATAGCGCATAACACTTTCCACGAATCGTTTAATCGGCTTTGATTTTATGTATATCAAGAACCTAGAAGTGAAAGCGGGCTTTCAAACCAAAGCATTGATTTTTCTAAGATTGTACGCCCGGCTTAACCTGAAATTTTAATAGCGTTGTAGCTTAAGAGTTGTGTAAAACCAATAAAGCGCTTCCTGTGCCCTATAGATTTTATTGTTTTCACATTAAAAGTATATCTCTTAGTTTTTCTGCAGCGTTAAACTCAGTTTTTCACAGCCAAAACTTTCTTACGGCCGTATAGCGTTGCAATGTTGCGATTTGATACTCGCTTGTAATCTTGATAATCTCAGATTTAGCTTGTAGCTCTTATTAATAGCTTTAGTTTAATTAATAAGGTCGATCGACTTCACCACACCTGCAGGCTTTTATCAACAAATTCCCTTCGAATCATGTCCTTCCCAAATGACAAAACCACCCAGTGAGTTTTTACCGCCAAAGCCGACTATGGATAAGAAGAAAATGTTACTTTAATTTGAGTATACAATTGAAATCTCTTATGGTTCATATTCTTGAAAAAGACAAAGAAGAATTTTAGAGATATCTAAGAATCAACTCTTGGGATAAAGCTTTTAGATTAATTTGTCAGACATTTTAACGAAGTCTGTTTATGACTTTCATCGGATACTCGCTTAAAATCCAAATCAAACACAAGCTTTTGCCGCAATTATCAATTGGTCAATAGCAATAAAATTTCAGGAAAAAATCAATTGATGACAAAACCAAGTTTGTTTAAAAATCGTGCAAAGGTTATTGAAACTGTCAAACTTTATGAAAAGCTGACAATAATTAGCCTTTTCGGAAAAACCGCTGTCTTTGCTGATTTCACAATACAGCCCAAATAAGGGTCATTGGGAGTAAGTGTTTGCTAAAGACGGTCGCTAGTTCAGCTGCCATCTAATCCCTCTAATTAAAGCTTTTGCTCTTGAAAGTGGCAAAGAATTAGCAAAAGGTGAGGCTAGTTATAGAAAGAAAATAATATCAGGCATTAGATTCAAAACCGCTGATAAAATTGTAAGTTTAGTTTACAAAATTTGAATTCATAGGATATAACAATTATTTTGCGTTAAAAAGAAATTCTGTGCGCAGTTTTTTGGGCGCTTAGTTTTCACTGTACATTATAAAAAAAATAAACGATTATTTTTTAAAGCGAGGTCTTCCTTTACCACTCAGATAAATGAAATACCACGCGGAACTGTAACTGTTACACCAAAAATCCTATTTTCTTATCTTTGTTAGGCTTTAAAGAGACTGATAGAAGAAGCTTTTCTATATCTTTACCAAAGCATTCACTATTGATTAATATGAGTAAAATTAAAATGGGAAATATTGCGAAGTGCCTCCAGACGTGCAATGTCTTGACAACGCCCAAACAGCAAAACATAGCAACGCTGGCTACTCGAGATTGCATGATGTTTAATCGTTTTTAAAAGACAAAATTGCCAAATCCACTAAATTTTCAATTTTTCACTTTCTGTACAATATCGTTTTGAAATATTTTACCACTTAAATTTAAAACACTTGATTTCACGCGCGCACCAGTTACAATGCGCTATCAGTATATCTACCAAAAATCCATTGTTTTGTGATTCGTTGTAGTTCTTTAAAAGATTTTCTGTAAAATCAAACAATCTATATTACATACTAACGATTCTAACTTCGACAGTTTGCGGTTTGTTGTAGATTTTAGAGGGGAGAATGTAATATCTTTCTATAAGTAGTGAATTATTAAACCATTCACAGTTTTATAGTTATGTGGAACTAATCAATAAACAGGAAAAGTAGCCGAAACAGTTGCATGAATTAAACTGTTTTTAATTTTATTGATCGATTTCAAAGGGATGTATAAGTGAAGACATACAAGCACATGAAACAAACATATGACACCCTTGTAGCATATAGTATATAAGTTCAAACATCGTTACATTTTCGTGTTTTTGACCGATTTTGTGCCTTCAGAACAATATCGTCATAATATTTTGGGGCAAAATGTTATAGGCTAAAAATTTTAAAAATTTTCTTCAAATTACCAGAACGATTATCGACCGTGCGGTCGTCTTTAGTCTTTAATTTTAAACAGAACAATTTTTTATATGGCGACTCTTGCGGTCTTCGCAGACAGGATGTTTGGAAATAACCCGGTCTAGAATAGTACCTATGTTTTAAATTTTTTTTGTCACAGTTAGTAGTTCATTTCTCTGCTGTTACACGCAGGTTTCCCTTTTAAACAGAAAAAAAATTAAAGTTATTGTAACTTTATATTTAACATTTGAAAATTTCGGAAATCTTAAGGATATTCGGAAAACCACTATTTGGATAGCTAGTAAAATTGTTGGTTTAAAAATTATAACCTAACAAATATTTTGAAGTGCATGTAACCAAAAAAATGAATTAACAGTTGCTATCTGACTGGAAATACCAACATGTACAGTATAGATGATATTCGCAACAACAATGTTGACGGTAACATAACAACTACGTTTTCTAAGAGGGTTCTGGAATTTTCAACGAGTTAGTTGAACTGTCTTAAAGTTTGCAACTACTCCCGAGGAAGGGTGGGGGACACCGTTGTATTTTTAGGGGTTGAAATAGTCAGTCCGGCATATGTTAGGGGTTGTTAAAGGAAAACCTGTGTTAAACTAAGAGCCTGGTAATTTTTAGGGTTGAAAAAAAAGCGAAGCTGCCCAGTGTTTTATTGTAAACGTGCGTACTGAACAAGAAGTTAAGAGAAAAGTCCTTTGGCGAACGTTCTATTACGCGCGTGCCTTTGCTTACTGCATATCATGTTTAGCGCAACACGAGGAAACTTACAATAGCACCGACACGCTTGCTATCCAGGGAAAAATGTCAATTTAACTTAGGGTAATTTCTAAACCGAGAGGTATTTTTCACGGTGGAAAATTTTTTAAGCCATCGTATGTTTTAGGGTATTTTGGGGGACTTTTTCGACGGTCATCCCTGGAGTACCCTCCTACCCCCTCCCCCGGGTCGCTACTCAATTCTTCCCTCGTATGAATCAATAAGAGAAGGAGAACCTGTAGTGTATTAGAAAAAAATATTAAGGTGAGAAACTGATGCCATAGGAGGGGGAGGGGGGTGGTGGTAATTTGTACTCTAGGCCGTCTTATCTGTTTTAATGTAAGCTGCTTCGACCTATTTCAGAAGGGGAACAAGTGTTATGACGACACAGACTGTGATAGAAATGAATGCTGTGCTGGGACGGCAAGAAAACACCGAGGCCGTTGCGCCTGGCAGCCATCATTGAATGAAAAGTGCAACCCATTCGTCAAGGTACAAACCAGTATGAAAGTCGTTGAGATTGGCTTAAAATGCACTTATTCGTCATCGATCAAGCCGATCTAGTTGATTTCTACCCAACTCTAGTATTGCTATAGACCATTTTTAAAAATTACTGAAGTTTCAAATGTGGTCACACAAAAAAATCTTGTCTGCTTAGTTTGATGTTACGCTATGTTGTTGTCTTGTTTCTTTCGCCCTTTTATAGATCTCTCATCGGTTCTTCGTCCCTTCACCTTCGTTTTGGCTTTACAGTAGAATTAAACAACAACTATTTTTTAACTATCTACCAAAACAGCAACTTGTTCAATTTTTTTGCAACTGTTGATAATGTACTGAGTGCTTTTATCCATTCCACAGCCTGCAAGTACAAAGCATTGCCGCTGTACAGTAGGAATGACATGCACAATTAAGAATCAAAACGCCATCACCTTTACTTGCCAGAAAGTTACACCACAGCCGGAAGAGGAAAAGGAACCGAGAAAGATGCCACTTTCACTACTTTAACAGTTGCCTGACCTTAAGGGTAGCATTCTAGAAAAGCAGTTTTTAAACTTTAACAGAACATTACACAAAGTTTTCAAATTCGGTTGCATTCCAAGTACTTAGATAGCCATGCTCTTTTGTCAAAGCTTTGCTGAAAAAATAGCATAGATATTCTACTTTTTACAAAGACCGTAAGACCAAACTAGTGTGAGAGCCCAACTTTTAAGTTTTAACCTTGCAATTTTATGTTTCTCAATCAATGGCACGATTCTTTTAGTTGTAAATCTATAAAAATTATAGTACAATAAATCATTGTCAATATTTTATCTTCTTTTTCTTATTGTAACGGGTGCTGTTCTTTCTTTAGTACCATTCTTGTCTAGCTCCTCAAATTAGCAAATAGTGACAGCATGAAATTGTTTTCCGCACCTCAGTCCCCCTAAACCCACTCCAGACACTATGAGATAAAAATGAACAAATGCTTAAGCAAAGGTGCAGGCTTTATTGACCAATACATAAGTTTCACCCACCCACCTAGGTTATTGGCTCGTGCATGCCAGTTGATACGAGTACTTTGCTAGCCAAATCACATTTATATATCGAGAGCGCTACCTAACAATCATCATCTAACGCAAAAATTATATATAATAGCAATCAGTTTTTTAACTAGTTGAATTTTTTGACTAAGAACTTGACGAATGTTTACGATGTATCAAAATTTATTACCATTGCAATCGAAATGGGTCCAAATGCTAACGATGTACTTAAAGCAGCTAACACTGAGCAGTATAAACTGGTTCACGAATTAATTAATTACAATGCGGTCACACATCCTCCGCTTGATCCCATGCATGTTTCGTGATGTCGTAAAACGTTCAATTTGATAAACCAACGTTTACGAAATCTGTTGGTTGTTTGTTTCCAGTGCGAATGCTTTCGACTTTGTTTATGAGATGCTTGTAGTTCTTGGGTTCTTTGCAAGGGTTGGTTCATGGGTGTGCGCTGGGCGGCTGGTTAACTCCATATAGACGGAATTCATTGTTTACACAACAAAAGAATAAATCCAAGTTCCACATTCAAACAAGATAAGTCACAAATTCGATGGAGTGTAGCGCAGTTAGTAATCGGTCAAAGTTTTAGCTTGATACTTTGGATACTTTCGGAGATACAATCCTTTTAAAAATCCAAAATTTTCAGTTATTGTATGGAGCTCAGGCAACTCTTGTCACCAGCCATATACAATCTTTTAATCTAATAACTTTGGAAGCCTCGTTTCTCCAAAAGTACTCTGTGTATCGAGCTAAAACTTTCAATGATTCTTCACTTTGCGATACTCTATTGAATTTTGGACTTATTTTGTCTCAACGTTGAAGATTGATTTACGTCAATGAGGCAAATGTAAGCAACGACTTCACACTAAATCTGCCTATTGACTGTAGTTCTTTTGGAGTAAGCTAAAGCAAACAGTTTGTTATTGCATTGCAATATCTCGCTACAAAGAAGACCTATTTCCTTAGAACTCTTCATGCATTATTGACTCGAAGTTGAAAATGTAGGATCTACGCCATACGAGTAAAGACGAGCTTCCAAAACTCTCCCGGTGACAGTGAGTAAACTTGTCGCCTATTTTACTAAGTTGTTACGCTTACTAACCGACTCGTTCAAGAATCGTTCTTAACGTGAAACTATTCTCCGAACGTTTTGAAGAAATTGTAGCATAAAATACTGCAATTTCATAGAAAACCGACGGGCTGTTGCCGAGTTACGGCACGAAAGCCATACATCCATTACGCAACTTATTCAAATTCCAATAAAGTCGAAGGAGCGAGTTGCGGTAAGCAAAGGGCAATTGAAATATTTAGAAACTGAAACTATTAAAGAAGAACTGTGAAATATATTATCTCCTATTTGTATTTCTAGGACCCACAATTAAAACGAGCTAGCTTTTGGTTTTTGCTTCATTGGTTTGCAGTGGCTATTTGCGGAAGGGGAGGGAGGTGAGGAAAGAACCACGCCCATTTAAAATTTTTTAAAAAAAATCAGTCGTAAACCATGTCTCTACTGTTTTGTTTTTCATTGTGTTTTTTCTAAAAAAATTCAGTGTCAACTGGATCTCTCAAAGATCTAACGTTAGCAGGCAAGGTATTGTGTGGTTTTTTTTTCTAAAGCTTTCCGTTGTACATGTGTGAGAAATGCTTTTTATTAGCTGAGTACAAAACCGGGTACCCGCACAACAAACTCGAACTGTTTACCGAGCATTAGGCTCGATGCGTAGTAAAATTAACCAGTTAAGTTCAGTTATTAGCCTTGTATTCATTTGTCGTTCCGGGATATACACAATCATAACTCTCTGGAAGTTCAATATTGACATTATGGGACATACCATTTTTGTAACATCGTTCTAGATCTTTTGATTTGATTTGAGTCCTTAAGTGCTAGCGTTTTCGGTCGCATCTTTGTCTTTTTGTCACACATAGAAACATGATGAAATTTTGGTCGAACCACAGGTTTTAAGTTTGCGTGGTGTTAGCAGAACAAACGAACAATATTAATTAATAAGATTGTATAATTTTGTTTATCGCGTTTCCTCCGGGATATTTTACAGTCCGGCCCTATTTGTGTTTTGAACGATTCTCGCTTTTAACAAATAGAAAGACCGGGCTTTTGGATATCAAAGGCGCGTTTAAATAAAGAAAAACAAACTACCGACAATAAAAGCAAGTAATATAATTTAATGAGAGGACATTTTGTTAGATGTTTATATTATGAGGGGCGTTTACATAGTCATTTATCTTTTGGCGCCAGCTTTGTATTTTGCAATCAACAACCTATTAGTATAACGCTTAAACTAAATTATGTAAAGAATGAGTGAGCTTGTATTTGATAACAGAACCGATACATGTGCATCGTCATCGCATTTGGGTAAACTACAAAGGCAGCATTTTGTTGTATTTTATCGCAGTGAGATACACAGAATAGTACATATTTTGTTGAAAAACCTCATCCGCAAGTTTCATTGTGTTGCTACCCGATTATAACAAGCGTTTGTTATCGATCTTTCGATATTCGAAACTGTTTTTGAAGTAAACTGAATTTATAAAAACCCTTTAAAGGTCATTAAATATCTTTGGCAAGCCTATAACCATTACAAAGGAGTCGTCAAAACTAGGCATACACTTAGGATGTTACTATGGTAATGTAAAAAGCTTGTACGTACGATGTTTACTCTTTCAAATATTGAGAGTCTGCAGAACAGTCTACAGCGGTTGAGAGGTATCACTTTATTCCGCTTGGTCCTATATATCTCTGCGCAAAATAAATTTAGTTCTATTTAAATCAAAACTTATAACAGTAGGTCCCTGTTTAATTTGACTTTGGTTTGAAAGTTTATGTTATAAGATGCATGCTTGGGGTTCTTGTATTCTTTGCAAGGGGGGTTTGTCCATGGGTGTGTACTGGGTGGTTGGTCACCTCCCTATAAACTATTTTGTAGGTTGACACGATTTTTGGTAAGAAATCAAAAGAGAAACACTATTTCAACTACAAAACCGATATATACTGAAATTACGTGAAACCTAGAATCTACGAATACTGAGCCTCCAAAACTTTTCAAGGTGTCTGACAAACAAATTTGTCACTGATGCAACAAAATTATTGCGCCATTCATGGGTTGTTCTTAAAATGAAACAATTCTCGGACCATTTAAAAGAAAAGAAATACACATACACAATAGTTTAGTAGCAAGTTGTTGGAAAATCCTACGCGTGTAATATCAACATTAGGCCCTTAGCCAGGAGAAAATATTAACCGAGGCGGTAATGAATATCAATTTGGCCATGCGAGAGCGTTTGATTCTTATTCATGATTATAGCTTATCCTTTCTGTTTGCTGAAAAGCCAGCCTTCTTTTTCCATTTTTCCGTCACAATCCGACGAAAATGTGGGGCGAATAAAACTGAATTGCCAAACGGATGATAGATAATTCTAAGCACCAACGGCGCAAAGTGGCGACCTTTCAATACTAACAACACATTCTTATAAAGACAAAAGTAACGATTATGTTTATACGCGATATTCTCAGCTAAGATTATGGTTGGAACTGATTTATATAAACTGCAACGAATTTTACCGGGGCATGGCCTTAAGGTAGCTTTGGGCCTAAACACACACACATGCTGTCAAACTGAACGTCAACGTAACTTTTCGAAATAGAAGCTTATATAGTAATGTTCACATTATTATCAACATTTGATTATAAAGAAAGTGTTATACTCTTTTATCCATTCAGAAGGTATAATAGGTAGATAGATACATTAAAAACTAAAGTCAAAGCAACAGCATGTATTCGTTGGCCTATTCAGAAAACTCAAAGCCTCTACTCAGTCTTCTGATCATGATTCGAGCCAATTTCAAAATTGTTTGTGATGCAAGAACTTCATATTCAAACCTGCATGGCCGCTACCGGGAAATTTCTTATCAAAATAACTTAAAAAGTTACGGAAATAAAGTTTTTAATGACTTATAGCTACTGATGTTTATTGATTGTACTTTTGACAGATCTTTGGGGCCTTTTTAGAACAAAGTTTTAAAATTAGGTTACCATGGCAACTTAAGTAACATAAGTGTTTACTACTGATATAGTTTCTGTGAGTTTGAAGTTACTTTATTAAAGTAGTGTGATGTAAAATTGTTTGCAAGCTACAATGAGCCAGACATTTTCCGCTTGGTCCCATATACTGTATAGTGTGACGTCAATTATGCAATTGGCAAACCAAAATGTACAAAATCTGTTCACTGTTTAATGTAACTGTGAAAGCTGTGGACCTGGTATGTGAACTGCTCGAAAGGCTCGTTTCCTTGCAAGTGATGCTCTATGCGTGTTTAAATGTAACTGTTTATCGACGATAAAGATTACCCAAGACAATAGATTGCCAGAAATAATACCAGAAATAATTAGTTAAAAATAGCCCTGAACAGTTTCTTGTTACAAGTAGTTATTAAGACAAACAATACATTATCAATATATTTTGTTTTAAAAAAAGAAATGTATCAATTAACTCAAAATTTTGTTTCAAATAAGGCAAGGGAAAGAGCAAGCAAGCGGCAACACTCAAAAATATTTAGCATTGGTTTCTCAATAGCAACTGCGCTGTCTTTGTCTTCAACGCCGCGCCAAATATTTATCTGTATTAATACTGCGGTGTTTATTTACCTGTTTCTTTAGTAACATCACAGTTTACCCGACCGAGATCTTGCCAGTTGTTTTGTTTGAGATGATTATAGCGACTACCTAGGATCATATGGAACATGAATCGAGTCTTAGGATGGTAGTTAGGATTTGCAACACTAAAGAACAAACTCAACTTTTTTATTAAGCAAAAGAAGTTGCTTCGGTTAGCAGAACGTGCATTAACATGTAAAACATATTCAAAAATATAAACAAAACAGTATAACGCTGTTCCGCGCTTATCTAATGTTCCGGTTTGTATAAATACAGGATTTTACACGATGAAACGAATATATGAAGCTTATCTTTGAGTGGAAAAAAGATATTTCACGCGAGGTATGAGTGTTTGTTTGCGCCGAAATGAGCGGCAAAGACAAAAAAAATGGCGTGAGCGGTATTTTCATTAGTGAGCATGTGGAAAATCCGTTTCGTATCCAGGATGTAGTTTCGTTTGAAATCTACAACTAGTGCGTTATAACGTATCTTACAGTAAAACACCCACATCTATTTATATGCTGCCTTGCTCATCGTACAGGGAATTTTTGGCCTGGATATTGACCACCAGTATGGGTGTATGCTATTATTTTTGATCAACATCCTTATATTCTAGAATCAACCTTTGAAAGATATTCTATGTTATTATTTTTAACCAGCGTAGCATATATTCTAAATTGTAAGTTATAAATGTGATTCAGTCTTCCGTAATAATTTTTGATCAGCACACCTTACATTTTGAAATGTAAACTGTAAAGGTGTTTCTTCGATATGATTTTCAATCAACACACCTTATAATTATTATAAATAGTAAACTGTAAATGTGGCTTGGTCTTCGTTATAATTTTTGATCAACACACCATATTTTCTAAATTGTAAACTTTAAAGTGTGGTGCTATGCTTTGATTAAATCAACAAATCTTATAATCTGAATTTTTGATCAACAAACCATATTTTCTAAATTGTAAACTTTAAATGTGGTTCTATGCTTTGATTAAATCAACAAATCTTATATTCTGAATTCGAAATATTTGTTCTCACGATACTATATACAAGACTATACTTCTATTCTTATCATCATTTTGTTAATTTTAGAATGAGACCAAAAAGAGTTGTCAAGCCATTGAAACCGCATTGCCCCTTTTTAATGTGAAAACGCATTGCCCTTTTTAATGTGTAAACTTTTAAATAACATTAAGTTACAGAAAATGTTATTGACTTTAATTTTTTCAATTAATTAGCAATTAACTGAATACAAACATCTTAATCAATCGTACCGTATCCTATCCAATCCTATCCTATCCTATAATATCCTATTCTATCCTATCCTATCCTATCCTATCCTATCTTATCCTATCCTACCCTACCCTACCTTATATCCTATCCTATCCTATCCTATCCTATCCTATCCTATCCTATTCTACCCTACCTACCCTACCCTATCCTAACCTACCCTATCCTATCCTATCCCATCCTATCCTATCCAATCCTATCCTACCCTATCCTAACCTACCCTATCCTATTCTATCCTATCATATCCTATCCTAACCTACCCTATCCTATCCTATCTTATCCTATCCTATCCTACCTTACCCTATCCTATCCCATCCCATCCTATCCAATCCTATCCTACCCTATCCTATCCTTTCTTAACCTATGATATCCTATCGTACCCTATCGTACCCTATCCTATCCTATCCTATTCTATCCTACCCTATCCTATCCTATCCAATCCTATCCTATCCTATCCTATCCTAACCTTTCCTATCCTATCCTATCCTATCCTATCCTATCCTACCCTATCCTATCCTATCCTACCCTATCCTATCCTATCTTTTCCTATCCTAACCTACCCTATCCTACCCTATCCTATCCTACCCTAATCTACCCTATCCTATTATATCCTATCCTATCCTACCCTAACCTACCCTATCCTACCCTATCCTATCCTACCCTAATCTACCCTACCCTATCCTATCCTATCCTATCCTACCCTAACCTACCCTATCCTACCCTATCCTATCCTACCCTATCCTACCCTATTTTATCCTATCCTACCCTATCCTATCCTATCCTATCCTACCCTATCCTATCCTATCCTATCCTATCCTAATCTATCCTATCCTATCCTATCCTAATCTATCCTATCCTATCCCATCCCATCCTATCCTATCCTATCCTATCCCATCTTATCCTATCCAATCCTATCCTATCCTATCCTATCCTACCCTATCCTGTCCTATCCTACCCTATCGTACCCTATCCTATTCTATCCTACCCTATTCTATCCTACCCTATCCTATCCTATCCTATCCTAACCTATCCTATCCTGTCCTATCCTATCCTACCCTATCCTATCCTATCTTTTCCTATCCTATCCTAACCTACCCTATCCTATCCTATCTTATCCTACCCTACCCTATCCTTTCCCATCCTATCCTACCCAATCCTATCCTATCCTAATCTATCCTATCCTATCCTATCCTATCCTACCCTATCCTATCCTTTCCTATCCTATGATATCCTATCCTATCCTACCCTATCCTATCCTATCCTATCCTACCCTATCGTACCCTATCCTATCATATCCTATCCTATCCTACCCTAACCTACCCTATCCTACCCTATCCTATCCTATCCTAATCTACCCTATCCTATCCTATCCTATCCTACCCTATCCTACCCTATCGTATCCTACCCTAATCTACCCTATCCTATCCTATCCTACCCTACCCTATTCTATTCTACCCTATCGTATCCTATCGTATCCTATCGTATGCCATCGTATCCTATCGTATCATATCGTATCCTATCCTCTCTTACCCTACCCGCTAGCGGATTCAGCCTGGAGGGACAAAATCTGCTGTGACGCCGGTAAAACATAGAGCGAAAAGAGAAAATAAATGGATTTAAAAATTAGGTCATATAGTACAACAACTCTATAGAAGGATCATCGTTTTTTTGGTGCTATTGATTTGTCTTGGAGTCATTGGAGGAGATTTTAATGGATAAATTTTAAGATTGAACTGGGAAGTGATGACTAAAGAAGTCGCCAGGCTTTCTTACTTGTGAGGCCAAACTGAAAGGGCAACAAAATTGTTCAAAATACCTGCAGAACGAGCTACAAAGTTAAACCGAAAACAGCATTAGAGAGAGGTAAGTCAAACTTCATTGAAAATCAAGTTTGCGATTTTATTTCGATAATGATTCCATGCAAATACAGAACTTGCAAGTCCACACCGATTTTGTGCCTGGGCTTGTGAAAGAACATGTACAAGTAAAATTCACTCTCAGGTGCATCCGGGGCAGCCCATGTTATTTATAGATGCGTTAAGTTATCTAGGTTAACTGCACGATTTGATATTTAAGGTATGTTTTAGAGCCTGCATTTCATGCGTTTTGACAAACTCTTCAAAAATGGCCGCATGATAAGAGAAAAAAGAAAAATAAAAGCAAAAGTTAAATTACATTATAGAAATACTTCTTTTATAAAATAAACCACACAGACAATCGAAAACTTGGCGCAATCCTCTCAGTTTTTAATTTTGCAGTTTAGACTAATTAATAATGTGTTCTCCTTAAAAGCACAGCGAGTTTTATTGGTTGCTGCGGTGACACGAGACAATAATGTCAAAATCTAGTGCAGTTCAAAGTTATTCCAATAAATCAATGGATGAAAAGAAAAAAGCCATCTAACAAGAAAAATCGAATTCCTGGCCAATGACGTATGCAGACATACGCCATTTATATTCAGAGTGCATCATCACAGCCAATTAAAATGTGTGTTATATCTGGTTTATTTTATAACAAAACACATAAAAAAACCTAAAAAAAATGAAGAGATACAAAGTTTTACAAATGTAAAGAAACCAGTCACTGTATGTTCTGTTTGAAAAGAGAAGGAATAAAAAGTTGAATTCTTCTGAAACATACACAAGAAAATGTACAGCTGAGTCATTTCAGTATGTTTGGTTAGTTTGAACAACGTACAAACTATTGACAGAGACGAAGCAATGTTTGCACGTTTATATTTTGTTGCTAGCCAAGTAAAACTCCTTATAGTAAATACAATTGGATAGGTGAACATTGTTTTTTTCAAAAAAGCAAAAGGCTTTTGTGTTTCGTAGTTTCAAAATTCGGAACTTAAGTTTTTTCCGAACATAATTTCTTGTCCACGATGAATTGGACCGTTGTTTTTTTGTTTTTATATTGTTTCAAGCTTTTCTCAGATCTTGGGTTTTCTCTTCCTGACGCAAGGAATAAGAGGGATTCTGTGAAAGAAGCGGTCTTGCCGAAGATTACAAGTGACTCTGCAGAAGGAGACAGAAACATTAGAACTCCGGTGAGTACGGAAAAATAATGAAACAAGTTGGAAAGGTGTTTAAAAAATCATATTGTGATCGTCTTATTTGATAGAGTGGAAGTCTTTCATCATTCTCTGATTTTTTATATTTTCTAAGCGGGCCTTCTATTTCTAATGGACCAAACCTTTCGTTTTCAACTCTGTTAGGGTTTGGTTAAGGTCTTAATCACTGAAGTATTAAAATTTTGCTCAGTGTAATTAATATTTTATTTTTTTAAAATTTTCCCCTTTATTGTATTGACTACGTTTAGAATCTAGTATCGTGATAGTTTTTTTCACTCATTTTCCCTTTCTTCTGTTTCATAAACTAATAATCTAATCATAAACGTAACTTATTTCATAAACTAAAACTTATCTTTTTGTTTCACGTCAATATATAAGAAGAAAAAAATAATGTAAAGATACCAGAAAATCTAACAGTTTTGCTATTAACTTTACGATGTATCTGTGTTTGCTTAAATACTAGTCTGCAAAACAAAGCAGAATTAGTGATTTTGCTTATTTCTTTAGATACACCGAGAGTAGACCCTTTTACGTTATCGGGCAAATCTTTCATCCTTGATGGCTCTTATTCTAGTAGAATTACGATGAATCTTGTAGCATCTCTCTTCGAGTGCACGTGGCTTATCTATCGCGCCTGCTTTGTTCAAGGGTATAAATTGATTGACGTAAGTAAGAGGTTCAAGATACGAGGCAAAGAGTTTCTTTTCAAAATGGTTTTCTGAGCCTAAAATAACTTACACGCTTAACAACTAGAACTAAATTTGTGTTTACATATTCCATTAGAAAAAGATACCGTTGCTCGGCAATCGACATTGACAAAACCGTATTCAAATATGGTATACGTTTCATAATAACTTAAAACTTGAAAGAAATTTATGTTTGAATAAGTTTGTTCATTACTGTTATTATTCTGTTTATAGTTAACATTTTGTTAGGTTTCTCAGCCTTTTTCTTTGTCAACTGTGAGCCAAAAAAACCAAGCCATAAGCCGATTTTACTAGTCTGAAATAAAAAAATCTTAGATGGAACAAAAAAGCTCTAATAACCACAAAAATAATTAAGAATGCATGTTTGTTAAAGAACTTGTAGTCATATCCACGGTAGAATCCAGCAAACTTTCAACGAACCGTCATTGTTAAGACACGTCAGTAACATGGACGGTATCATCCAGATTCACATTCACAGTAATATTCTCATCCAGGCTCACTTCTTCATCATATCGACATTCTGATCCACATTCATGATCACCTTTACATCCAAACTAGAAACCTCATGCATTCACGCTCACATCTATTTCAACGTTTATATATTCACATTCTGACTCACACTCACCTCCATATTCTCACCAATGCTCTCATTCACACTCGATCATACCTATGTACATCAACATCTATAACCAAATCCTCACCAAAACTTATAGTAACATTCTCTTTTACCCTCACAGCCACCTTAACATCCATATGTATATGTATGTATATGTATACACAAGTTCTCCCCCTCGGGGCTTTTCAGAACCTGTTTACAAGTATATATAAGGTCAGACAGTTGAAGGTCTTAGAAAGTCCGCTAAAGCGGCTCACATATTAAGGCGCTACTAGCAGCCGATAAGAAGTGCCCTCTGTGGAAGAATAGAAACAGGCCACAACACCGGGATCACTACCCTACTCTTTGCAACAGGTGTGTGGGTTCTTTTAAGTCCCTCGATAGAAGAAGCGAGAGTCGGAGAGACTGGACCTACGGTTTAACGTCCTTATCCGAGAAGACGCAAAGGTCTAACCGTTTGCAGATGTTAGAGCAAAGGCAGCACCTTCTCCTCAATTATTTTAAGACCCTGAGTGAAGGTTCAGCACTGAGAATCGATCCCGGGCCTCCCGCACGAAAGACTGGCGCCTTACCATCTAGGCTAACCAGACGGCGGTCAATCCATATTCATATTCTATTTTGCATTTAACTCCACGTTCATATCAATACTCTCATTCACACTCGTTCTCGTTTATGCTCACATGCATATCCCCATTATCATCACAACAGACATGCCCTAATTCGCTTCCACAAATTCATCCTCATTCTAACCTATATTCACATCTTAGATCAATATGACTTAAGTTTGAATTAGCACTCACTCCTCACACTCAAGTTGAGAGTCTCTTTTGGTGGAGATGACCATATCACAAAAGCTACGATGGTTGTCAGTTGTTTTTGTAGTCAAAACGTAGTTGCCATCAAGGAAAGGTATGAAGTTAGATTAACGATTCTGCAAATCTAAGGATAGATCTTGTACCCATGACAACGAATGCCCATCTGGCTACCGCGGTTCCTGGCAAGGTTGGTGTTATGGAAAGTACCGTTGCAGTTATCACACACAGTTTTGAAACAAGGTTGGTACTGTGATATCAAAGACAACGTATGCAAGCCCGCAGGCCCGGGCACGGGCTGTGCCACAGACTTCAACTGCTCCCCTGGTTATCGCTGCTCGTCTTATGGCAAGTGTTATGGAAGATATCGGTGTAGTTATCATATTCACTGTAAGAATGGCTGGATTTGCGACATCCGGGATAACGTTTGCAAACCTAACCCTGAGAACTGCAGGTAATATGAACTTTGTTAGTTACAAAACTCTTGTATTGTTTGAATTAATTTGAGATTAAGAATTAACTCTTTCTTTTGGGTACAACATCCGATTTCAGCTTTACTAATTTCGCATTTTCGTATCCTTTCTCAGTTTGATTATTATTTCCAATAAAATTTATAACCAAAAAAATTCACATCAGTGTTTCCTTAGCTGGAAAGTCCATAGTAAAGTTTTTGAGTTAATCACCGTTGTAAAAAGGAGATACTGACGTTTCGGACGTAGGACAAAGTGTATGAGAAACAAATAGAGGAGATATCGATTGTATAGTGAGATCATCCGCGTAAGTGTAGTCCTGAGAAGGACTATTATCGATGTTAATGACTGACGTTTCGACAACCTGTGCGGAAGTCATCTTCAAGCTTGAATCTGAAGATGACTTGCGCACGGGTTGTTGAAACGGTCACTAACTTCGACGATAGCCCTTCTCAGGGCTACTATCCCGGAAGATCTCGCCATACGATCTACTGTTACTCCTTGACTCAAACCAGAGAGTGGTTTCAAAAGATCGTTGTTGTGTATGGCATAGATATAGCAAGGATCGCAGATTTGGTAAACTAAATGGTGGCCAGTTTCCCTGATAATTTAACAAAACAATCGCCTTAAGGCGAAGTGAATATCTGTTGAATAATCCTCAAGACAAACTCGAGGGGATTAAGCAACACCCAGATATTCACCATGCCTGATGAGGCGAGTAAGTTTCTTAGAAAAATTACTCAGGAGATTGTTAGAAAGAAATATCAGCCATTGCCAAAAATTTGCGCAAAGTTTTGTTTGTTGTTCTCATTTTCTCAGTTGCGCGTATTGACATCTTAAAATACGTCCACCCGGAACTTTATCTTTTCCTAACTATATTTAGAAAATTTCCATAAGAAATTGAGCCACATTGAAATGTGTTATCTCCAACTTTTGTTGTCGTTGAAAGCCGGGTGCTTTTTGGAATAGCATTTTCCTTCGAGTTGTCGTTCGCTTCCTTCGAAAGATCCACAAAACGTGTGGCGCTCAATTTGAAAATGTTTCACGTGTTTCCGTGACAGATGACCGAGGAGACACAAAAGGACAAGTGAGCATTGTAAACGGGAATAACGAAGAATGTCAGGTTCTTTATCAGAGTACCAAGAAAAGCGTGATTATATTCTTTCTTACTTTGTTCTTTTCCCCTTAACCCTCTTTAGTCATGGTATTTTATCCCCTGCGACACGTGATTGGAAAAACCCATTACGCTTGAAACTTTTAGGACAGTCTGCCTACTATCTCTTTGAATCTTGCTTTTAAGTGCATAGACCAGTACTATTCAGTAACCTGAACTCGTCGTAACTGCTAAGCGCGTTTGAGCTACAAAAGTGTGTTATATTTTTTTAGTATTTACCACACAAGTGAATATCCATTTTCGCGCGTTTTGATTGGTTAACTCAGATTGCTCAGAGGTAAAATATCCAGTGCTATTTACCTCCAAGCAGGCGGAAAGAGACGGAAACAAAATACTTCCCGTTTCGCTTCGGTTACCGAAGAGGAAATAACCTCCGCAAATGATGAAGGTGTCCCCAAAAACACAAAATTGGCAACAAAATTTGGTTTGTCAACATTGAACGGTAAATCAACCATCCCTGACTGATAATTGTCATGTGGATTCTACTTGAGGCGAGGTAAATATCCACCACTTTCACCGACACTGAGGTGAATAATTGTTAAATATCATTACTCAGACGAAACCACAAGTGCAAACGCGGTTATTGCTGCAACATGTTTGGAATCTGTACACCTTGTTCCTAGCCCACGTCATCACCCACACACCAAGCCACAGAAGCACCAACAGCTAAACGGGAGTGTGTTGACAACAATGGGTGTTTGAATGGACAGTTTTGCTTTCCTTACAACTGGAAGTGCACATGGTGGCATTGCTTCAACATTTGTGGTGACAAAGATAGATTTTGTCATGAAGGTTTGTTAAAAAAACATTCTTTATGGTAGAAAATGCTTTTTAGGTTGTTTATTCATGTGATGTTGAAAAAACATTTAAAACCGACCAGCTAACTTAAAACTACAGTTATTAAACCGTATTCCATTACGCCGATTCAAATACTTGACTCTGAAAGTTGATCTTTATAGTGACCCTTATTTAACAATCAGTGTGGAAAAATTCCACAAACATACACACATACACACACATCTACGGTGTAATTGCCTGTACCATTGGCATAAGCCCCGAGGCTATGTGGCTCCAATTGAAAATCTTGGCGATTAACAATATCGTTAATGAAATATTTGAAACTTTAAATAACTGAATGATGATAGACTAGACATTGTTAGATTTATTTGGGATCTTATGGCAGTTATAGTTTTTGTTCTTCAACTACACAAGTAACTCACTTAACATCATTTTAAATTTTTGAATATTTAAAATTACCTTTTTTCAATGCACCATTAAACTATCGTTTTTGTTTAACACATAACTCGCTGTTGATGTTACATCTGCAGGTCTCTGTAAGTACAAAGAGTGCAGTGGAGAAGATCAGTGTAAGTCCGGCAAATGCTGTGACAGTTTTGGAATTTGTAAACCATGTTCCACACCTACATCCCCAGAAGGTTCCGGCATGGTAAAAGCAGATTGAAAGATTTTTAAAACTTCTTAAGAATTGTAGCTGTCAAAACCAATACAACATTAAGAACCACGATTAAAAGGAAAATGCAGAATGTGTTTTAGTACTTGTTTTGCATTGTCAAATAAGAGTATCATCAATGACTCGTGAAGTAGACCTATAAGCGTTAATTTCTTAGGTTATTTCTCATCTGATCTTCACTAAATTCACTTGGGAGATCAGTAAGATTTCCATGTTCTCGGTAATGTCATGGTCTTGCAAATAGGGAGAAAAGCTTAATTTTGGAGTCCTCCCGACTACGGTAACGATAAACAGAAAATCTTCTCTATCTTCTTTTATCTTTATGCAGGGAGCTTTAATCTTTTTCTGTTCACGAGGTGTCACTAGGACAAAAGACAGGGCAAACGAACAAGACATTGCCGAAAAGGAAAAGCAAGAAATATGTTTTCTGGCAGCCGTCGGTCTTGTCCTCCTCGTTTCGTAAACTTCCTATTATCTCAGTAGCAGCGTTTGGACCTGTAACCTTCTGGGTTAGGTTGTTCAGAGGCTGGTTAAATTAAAGGGGCTGTTCCACGCTTCGGAGTACTGGGTTCTAATTTGTTGACGGCTTGATGACACTTGATTTCGTGTTGGGTGAACAAGTTTTCAAGTTTAAGCGGAGGAATAACAAGGGGTCGCCATGCAAGTGTAGTCGTCTTCTTTGGCATCGAAATCGTAGTTTTGGCTTCCGTTTTATAAAAAAGGACAAGCTACAGACTATCAGTTGTCATTTTTAACCTTTTCGTTCTGGCTGTTGGTGAATTCATTTGTGGCGGTCAACGGATGCCGGCCTACGACCATGTCAACTTAAATTCATGGCAGATTTCGAAGCGGCAATGAGCGCCTAAAATAGCCTACAACATGAGTAAATCTAAGCTTATAAACTCTTCGTTTGGATTCAAGACCGAAAACGCGTTTACCTAAAGATCACGAATAATGTCCAAAGTTTATGGTAGAAATGGAAGATATCTGGGCGGTTTGCCTCCTATTCTGCATTTGCTGCGTACTTTTTCTCTCAAGATGAAGATCGAGATTCAAAGGTGAGAAGAATTATTTTGCCACGAATTTTGCTTCGTGTTTATACTTTCAAGGGTCACTTGCTGCAGCCCAGCGGACTGTTTTTGCGGAATGGCGAAACAGTAAAGTTGAAATGAATTGTCAGTCCCGCGTTTTACGAACAAAAGTAATCGCTTTTAATTTTTTTGTATTTCGTCAAAACAAGTTAAAACTGGTCAGGTTTGACGTTCTACACATTCGGTAATTTAGCTATTCTCCAAATAACAAAACCTATTGCAATAATGGTTTCGATGTGTCAGTTAATTATGTTGAGCAGCTGATGTGACAGTGTAAAACAAGGTAACTGGTAAAATTGTCAGTTGAGAGCAAGTCTGGTTTTCTGTGCCCAACTGTTATTTGTAATTTTCAAATATTGACTTTGTCGATGTTCCATGTGTTTGTTTTGACTGCAAGCAGTCTCTTTCTATTCATCAGAATCAGTCGAATTTAGAAGTTCAAATAGCGTGTTCTGCAAGCGAAAACCGTTACGAAAATGCAGATATAAACCGGTTATCAGTCAACGGTTTCCAAGGTATGACCTGTTAGCGCCGGTATCTTTAGCGCAACTCTGAATTCACCAACAGCCAGAACAAATAAGTTAAAAAAATGACAACTGATAGTCTGTAGCTTGTCCTTTTTTTTATAAAACGGAAGCCAAAACTACGATTTCGATGCCAAAGAAGACGACTACACTTGCTCGGCGAACGCTTGTTATTCCTCCGCTTAAACTTGAAAACTTGTTCACCCATCACGAAATCAAGTGTCAACAAGCCGTCAACAAATTAGAACCAAGTACTCCGAAGCGTGGAACAGCCCTTTTAAACCCTGGGTTAAGCCAAATGAAAGGTTTATGGTTCTCATAAAATTCTGTTTTTATTTTCCAAAGAATAAACTTGTCAGTTCCATTAAAGTTACAGCACAAATCTGTCTCTCTAAGGCTGGAAACAAAAACTTAGGTTAAAAATTCAACCCTGGTTTAGCGTAAATCGGCCTTTGAACAACTGGGTTCAGTTTAGCATTGTTTGGTTTCACATGATACTAACCATAAAGCTACAGAAGATCATTTGGGGCTAAACCACTTAGGTTTGTTTTCAAACTGAAAGAGACAATCTTTTTAAGGGGTTGTACTGGAGTAAACTTATAGCGCCAAAGCCAATAACAGTCTTTATAAACGTTTTATTTAGTTCCTAGCACTTTATTAATTTCGTTGGTTTACTCAACAAATCTTAATTCACACTTGTACTTCAAGCAGATCAGTCGAACGCTAAGACATCAATCAGTGTTTGTGCCCATTCTGCAACGCTTTTTCAGGGCTCTTAGTTTCGCCTCATCGCGTCTACGACGTTTGCACATGTTATAATGAATATTCTGAAGGACATTTTCCCGTTCGTCTCGCCAAATAATCTCAATCGTGTCACTGGGAGCACTGCACCAGCAGCTGAATACACTGCGGCGACACCCATGCCACCCCCAATACGAGTAGGATGGATTGTAGGCGTATGCTTCTTTCTTGGTGAAACCCGAGTTCAGCGGTACATCCCTGTAACGGATGCATGACTGGCCCCCGCACGCGCACCAAAGGGCATTTCTGTAATGACAATCGTTGTTGTCATGACAACCCTCTGGACCGAGTTCACATTTGTAAGAAGGGAACTCTGGGGTGCTGTGTGCGGTTGGGGTGAACTTTCGAAGTACCTTGCCGTTAGCGGTTTTCTGGTAAGAACATCCAAAATCAAGGAACCCTTTGTAGTACTCCTCAAGGTTACGAGCCTGGGCCATGAACAGACCACCGATGTATCTGATGTAAAATAAATTTGTCATACGTTATTCGTCTGAAGTCCTGAATCTATCAGGATCTCTCTGAAAAACACTTTTGTGATAGAGCATTCTGAAAATAAGTTATGAATACAATACAACAGAATAAAATACAATAGAATAGATTACAATACAATGCAATAAAATACAAAATAACACAATAATACAATATATAAATAAGTTATGAATACAATACAACAGAATACAATAGAATACAATACAATACAATGCAATACAATGTATACAACACAATACAATACATTAGAATACAATATAATACAATACAATACGATACAATACAATACATAACAATACAATACAATACAATACAATACAATACAATAAAGGTAGTATAAATGACTAAAAATAAAAAGGAAATAGAGCTTTATAAGTGTTTCAAACCTAACAAGAAAATATTGTACCCGAAAACAATTCCGTACGATTACCTAGCTTGAAGGACATCCCAGACTGGAATAAATTTATGAAGAATTGGAGAAGGATCAGTTTTGCCTTCCTATAGAAACGCTTCAATGGTGTCTTTGTCACGTGAGTTGATCAACTTCGCCCTTGTCTGAGGTGTTCCTCCTCGAACAACAAGCTTGGAGATCATCTTAAGTTTCTCGACTCTGTTAATCTCGTCTTTCGTCACACCCGAGCAGGCAGATAAACTCAGTTCTCCTACCTCGGTTGGCCCTGCTAAAGATGCACATGCTTTGACGGTGAAGTTTCTTTCGCTATAGTCTTTGTCTGTTTCAGCAAATGCGTATTGGTAAACGCTTGAGCCTGCGAGAATTGTCTGCACTATGTGGGACCCATATTTCTTAAGAAAAATGTCATACTGTTTCCATGCTTGCTTTAACCAGGGCGACTTGATCTTCGCGTTTAATCGTTTGAAGTCCTTTAGAAAGTTCTTGTCCAGTGTCTGAGTGTTAACGCAGTCTTTCGAGATGGAGAAATCTTTGCTTTGTGCGTATAGTTGTAATGAGCTACCGCTGACCTTAGACTGTTTCGAGGCTAGATTGTTGGTAACTGCTCGAAGAGAAGCTCCCATAGTGAACTCGCCTTTCAAACTCAGATCGATGTTTGTGTCAGTTGAAATGGCCGAGTACAGAGATTTCGTATCGCTGTAAAAGCTTTCATCTTTGCGATCAACACCAACTGATGTTGCGATGATGCATTTCTTAGGTAGAGAACCGAACACTGTCGCTCCTCTTGCGGTAAGTTCAGAAGACAATAGGTCTTGTTTCGGAATGTAAAAGCCTTGTCCGAGAGCTCCATGCTGGCCTGGTTCCGAAGGGTTAATTTCATTTGTCTCTGTGCTGGGTGTTGCACTGGGAAACCAATTGAAGAGGGTGATAACCAGAAGATATGTGAGGCCGTTCCGTAAAGTGTTCATTTTTATCAGGCAATGATTCACATGGAACCTAAAAAATATTTGGGGACCATTAAACTAACGTAAATAATAAGATAAACCACTTTTAAAAACACTTACGGGTTTTGGAAAAAAGTTACTTAACAACGGTAAGCTTTAAGATAAAACAAATGTAGCAATTTCCATCACCATATGTGTATATAACTTAGTTTTTAATAAAGTCTAAATTATCTTGTTTACATCTCGCAAAGATCTCGTGATTTTGAAAAAAAAGCAAGACTGATTGGAATTTAAAAGCTAAGCCAAACAGAACAAAGGAAACTAATTTTGGAAACAATTTCTGTGTACTTACTTTGCCAATGAATTTCTTTCCTCTTTTGGAACATTGAATATGATCTATTAACAGCTACACCGTCATCTTTTATCAACATCTGAACAACACAATTATTAATAAATGGTGACCCACTTTTAATTAGAAAAAGACAGATATAGAACCTTAATAGTTGTCCATTATATTAATCGTAACCATTGCATTTTTGGATGTTGGAGAAACGGTTTATAGCTTTATCTTTTTATCTAATTATAAGTGTTTGAAACCCTTGAGTGGGTAAAACCAAGCTCTTTGAAATAACTTAATTAACAAGTATCAGTTCCATAAAAGTAAGAGCGCAATTCGAACATCAATTGGTGTTATGAGGTCATTCCCCTTTAACACTAAGTGTCTACTTGTTGTTTTCATTTTAAAAGCAAATCCTGCCAAAGGTTTGCGATTCATTAATAGTGAATGTTGGTTGGCGTGACCTACAGCTAGCTTTGGAATCTTTAATGATCGCAGGTGTCAAAGAGCAAATACCAGGCGCGAATTCCAGTTGGGAATTCCATGTTGTTCACCGCTAATTAAAGATATAAGACTATTATATATTTACCAGCTAGTCAATGCAATACTAGCTCATGGTCATGTGAGAGGCATTTTTAAAAAGTTGTCAGCACACATACACTCTTTCACACTCTTTGTATGGAGCTACACCGAGAGAACGAAACCGATAGTTGTAAGGGATACGAAACTGAAACCACACGAATAAATTTCAAAACAAATTGTCAGTTAAGGACCACATGTATCAGTCGATACTCAAATTGCGGGGATGAATTTATATTGTTTTAAAGACAATGAATTTCCTAGTAAAATGAAGAGATTGGCTATTGTAAATAATAATTACTAAAATGACAAATTATGTAAAGAAGTGGCTCAGAAAGAACTGAATTTTACCATTTATCATTATAAAAGGATTTATCTGAAAGGTTTGTTTTCGTATAAAAAGCAAATTCCACCAAAGAGTCATATGATTTATTTACACTGACGCTTGTGCACGACTGTTAGAGAGGGTTAACCGTGCTTGGAAGTTAAGCTAACACTTTTCATTATTGATATTATTTAGCTTATAAAAACTTATATCAGATTGCTGGTTAGTTGGGTATGAACAAAAACGGTAACTGAAAATGCAGTAGAAACAAACGTCCAAAAAGATCTCTCCTGAGCTAAAGAGATCTTGAAAGGAAATATCCTCGTAGGGAGAAACAGAAAACTAGTCCCAACCCAGCTATATTCGAACCAACAACTCCAAAATGTAGCCAAAAGCTAAGCGTTGACGTTAAGGATTACGGTTGTCAGTAATCTAGAGAGAGTCATGAGTAGCAGTACTATTTCATGTGTGTTGGAAGACGCTGTATATAGCATCCGACTACTTTCAATGCGAAGTTATATCAAATTTTATTGGACGCGTGTGTGAAAGTATTCGAACTTCAAGAAGGATCTTGATAAACTTGTTAGCACAGGCATCCAACGCCGGATCTTTATTCAGGGTCTTATTTAGAAAAGGGAACTGGTGCCATCTTTTGCTCTATATCTATAACTCCAATGCAAAAATATATAAGTGAATGCCAGCTTTGCACTTTTCAGGTAGAACAGCCAAAATTTGCTTTCCTTAAATTCAACTAAAAACACATTACAGGTAAATGAACGGGTGCAATTTCGAATTTCAACCCAAACACTTATGTAACTTCTCGTCAGTGATACCTTTGGGAAAAGCCCTCGTCAAGTAAAACACTTTAATACCAAACTTGCACTATAAAAGGCCACTATTTTACTCCACATAATTCTATTATATAAGTATCTATCACTATTGTCATTATGTTTCCTATATATACATTACCATTTAATATTTAACAAATTCATTAAAGCACTGACGAAGGCAGATACTACTGCCGAAACATGTCTGTTAAGAAACTCAAAGTTGTTGTATATGTGTTGAAGATGTAAGAAAAGTATTATTCCACTTGTTTTATTGTCAAGAATATTTCTACTTTAGAGGTAAGCATTGGAAACGCTAAATTCTTGGGAAAAACCTGCCCAGGAGTGTATATATTTGAAAATTTAACTGTTGGTGTTCAGTTTTAGACAGAGATCTTCGGTGATTGGTTAAGTTTTAAACCAATTTAAATGCAGTTCAAGTTTGGTTTCTTGTTAAGTGAACATTAAACAATGCTTTTTTAAACCGGCGGTTAGGATTTTCTAAAATTAAGGTTCGGAAATAGCTAGGGCCGTACAGTCATTTCAGGAGCACTGTAAAAAAAGAGTTTCAGGGACACATTAAGCAGATAGATAGGGTTGTAGAAAAACATGGAGTAATTACATTGGTAATTAAAAGTCACTTTAAGTGGTACGAATATCTTTAGCTTTGTTCTTTACTATTTGTTTGGCGCTGAAAAACTCGTTAATTATAGGCACAAAAAACTAGACCATGGAAATATTCAATTTAAATTCAATTCAATTTTATTTAATTTTAGTACCTTTTTTACAGTCAGTTTTCTTACAATTTATACAAGAACAGAAAATAAGGTACTCAGCAAACTGCAATAACCTAGGCAGTTGGCTGGGTATAATTTAGATACTTTTTAATCTAATAGTGTTGAGAGAAAAAAAAAAGATTTATTACATGTGCACACACAAGAAAACTGAAGTATTAACGAATCTATTTACATATTTTTCAAAGCATAACTAAGGCTATAACTAACGATTAATTACAACGAGAGACTGTGTAGACTGTCTACATAACTAAGTAAAGAACAATTTTGAGTATTCATAAATTTGTATAGAATAAGTAGCAAACTGTCTTTCAGGGTGTTTTTAAGCATGTCTCATTTAAGTTTTTCATATATTTTGGTGATTTCCCCTTTTCTATGTTTGTTAGGTAACAAAAGGTCAGAAAAAGGGTTTCATCATCTTTTGATGAGATTCTTTAATAGCCTTTAGTCCGCCAGTATTTACCCTTAATGCGCTCAAAACAAACCACTTAAAATGCCAAGTGTTGAGAGAACAAACGACAAAATTGTTAGTATTTCGGCCACTTATTATTTAAAATAACCTTTTTCACTTTTACTTTAGCAGCTCTTTTCGTACAAACGTAACAAAACGTTTAGTCTGATTAGTTACGAAACTCACATTTTATTTTGCCTAGAACTCAAGAACAGGCTGGTCTTAACCATAGAAACTTCTAGACATTTGGACGATAAAAATACGTCAATCCTTGTTTTTGTACAGTTCTGGAATTTGGACTTCAGGGTACTAAACTAGCCTTGGATGAACTTGGGGGCGTGGCCAAACCCAAATGTTCATGAATTTGCTTGGTTTCCATGAGAGAAAACTGAAACAACTATGATGAATATATTTCTAAGAACACCAGCTTTTTCTTGATATCTAAAAGACACTTTTTCATAATTTCTTTAAGCAGTTTAGTTCTGCACGTAAACGACATATTGATTTCATACCTGAGACACAATGTGGCTCAAGCTATTTTTAGTACTGATGAGAAATTGTCACTTAGAAAAACTATATAAACACTTGTAAACTAGCCCCGAACCAGAGGGGAGAGGAGAGGAGAGAAGAGAGAGAGAGATAGAGAGACATAGAAGAAAACAGAATGTAAAGAACCTAGAACTCCCCATTGGGTTGATTCTTTCACGAGAATAAACGATACCGATAACCTCGGAAGCCGGTCAAGCGAGTGCTCTGCCCAAAAGAAGCTCTCAACCTTTTCTTCAACATGTTTATACACATCTTGCCTTTGCTTGTCCGGTCTAAACGAGTGAGAGTAGAAATTTTCCTTAAGAAATAATAAAGTATTAATTAAGATATTTGACATGTTGCGAGCGTTCATCTTGAGAGCGTTCCCTTCAAAACCATTTTGAAAGATTCCGCCAGACCTCTTAAAATCAACAAGCAAATGTCAAAGGTCAGATAGGGCTATCTCTGATGACCTCACCGGCTGCAATCGCCTATCAAACCAGACATTTAAGCAAGTGGTACTGCTTAGAGAGTAAGCGGGAAAGAGATGCTCCTTGGCGTTTTGAATAACACAGATATTGCTTATTTTTTCTCGATTGACTTAAAGTGCCTATGAAGTGAGATTTTTGGTATAGGTTTTGTTTCTTCAGTGGATAGACTCTGCTCAGTGAGGAATAGCGGTGAAGAAAATTTGTCAAAATTTTTTATGGTTCTCAAGAAATTATCATTTAATGTTTTCAATTGATGACGTCACAAGGTTAGAAGGCTAAGTTTCAATTTTTTGAAATCTGCTGCAAATCCATAACCTTTGGGTTTATTTTAGCCAAACTAGGACGGTTGATGTATCTTACTATTTTCTTCAGAATAGTAACAAATTTTCATCGTCATGGCAACAAACTCGGTTTCAGGCCCCCATTTGTAAAAAGCTAATTTTCTGCTAGCGGTTCCAACGACTTTCATCGAGGAAATTAAGGCAAATCATTTTTTTTTCTTTTACATGGTAGGACAAATAGAAATTTTGTTGTAACTTCTAGTTTGACGGAAAAACCTCATTAACTAAGAAAGTCTGATTTGAAGCCTGCATGGAACCCAGTTTGTTGCTATAGCAACAAAGATTAGTAACAAACCTGAAGAAAACTTTCCAGGTTTGGCTAAAATTCACCAGAAGGTTATGGATTTGCAGTAGATTTCAAAAAATTGAAACTTTGCTTTCTAACCTTGTGACGTCATGGTTGAAAATATTAAATGTTAATATCTCGAGAGCTATAAAAAATTTTGACAAAATTTTTTCACTGCTACACCTCATTTAGCAAGGTCTATCCACTGAGTCACAAAAATCTATACCAACATTGTAAAGGAGACAAAGTAAGCAAAAAAATCTATTTTTAGCGAAGAACTTTCAATACAGGGCAATGTTTCTTGGTTGTTACCACATAATATAAGGAAATTAGAATCTAGCAATTAGCTATAAACGGTAGTTAAAGGAATGTCAAAATCACAAGTCCTAAAACTGCTCAGGCATAATAAGATAAATTAAGATACAATAGATCCATTTCCAGTTCCAGGTACCGCTAGCTGATAAAAATAGACTGTTGGCGCACGTACTCAGGCTAACCCGCGAACTGAAGTAAAATTTTCACAAATTCCAGCGCGGAGGAACGGATTTTTAAAATAAAACAACACACCGAGTTGTGAATAACACCTTTTCTCCCTGGAATTTGTGAATGTTTTACTTCAGTTCGAGGCTTACCCTGAGTGCGTGCGCCGACAGTCTATTTTTATCAGCGGTACGTGGAACTGGAAAAGGGTCTATTATGTCACAAACGTGGCCTAAAACTATCTCTGGTAAATCGTTCAAAATCTACCCGGGCTTTCGCCGACCACTGAGCATGATCAAAGATGGAAAAAAAGAATATTCTGCGTTGACTCATGTAATACTATTTAATAGTTGGTGTAAGATAAAAAGAATATTAGGTATGTTATAACGCGAATAAAAGCTACGTCAAAGTAAAAGAGCAAGTACAATTTCTAAAATGAATAACGAGAAACAAAAAGACGGAAACAAATCTGCCAAACAAAATTAAACTGCATAACATACCAAGTTAAAAAAAAGATCTCCACTTTCACTGCACTCTTCACGGGAACTGGGAGTTGGTTTGTTTTATCGAATAAAACACGCTTCATAGAGATGTTAACTTGCGTGGTAATTTTTGTTAATATCTATTTTGGTGTTCTGACAGGAATAGTATATTTGTAACAGGTAAAATTTCATCTTACCCCAACTTTGCATTAATAGAGAGTAGCACAGCTACTCGAAATATTGCTATTAAGGCTGCCTAAAATGATGTTGTTGTAACAGCCCAGCGCACAGATTTTATTTATACACGCCGAGCGGACGTCTGTTACATGCATTAACAAGAGATCCAACATCCATTTTATCTTACGTCGTGCAGTCCTTTGCATTTAAAAGATTTTCAGTGAAGTACTGTTTGCAGGTGTTACAGGTGATTTGGTTAACCACATTTCTACGAAGCGAAATTAGATGTCAGAGTTGGGACATTTGTCTCTGCTTCATTTGTATTCGGTGGTGTAGTGGGACATTCCTTGTTTTAGGGTGTGGGATTTATGAGTGATACGTTTTGGGATGCGATTTTCTGAGAAGGTTTTTGATCTTTCAGTTGATTCTGTCTGAGTAAGTACGAGATTTGTAGGTATGCGGACCACTCAGTGTCAGCGTGTGTTGAAGTTTTCAGAGTGTTCCGTGGGTGCAAGTGCACTGCTTAACACCTTGTGTAACCGCTTAAGCGGAGGATGTCATCAAATCCTTTTGATGGTTTGTCACTGTTGTGTGCAAAAAAGCACCTGCCCTCGTATGTTTGGCGCTAACTGTACGAATGCAGTTGATTTTAAGTTTTCTAGGTATAGCTGACTGATGATGTGATAATGGTGGTTTCTTGTATAGGATTTTGTACTCCAACACAAATTAAAATTGCCAGTAAAATACTCACTCTTTCACTTTCTAATTATAACTTGCTTTACTTTCTTTCATCTTAACCCTATCTAGTCCGGGCTTTTTGGAGGTGTCACAGCTCGGGGGGGGGGAGGGGGGAGGGGATTCCACCCCCCTCTTTAACTTTCTTACTATTCATCCTGGAGTGATGACTTTTTTGCACAAATGGTAATCACTATGAGAATTACCGACTTTTGGAGTAGGTGAGCTAAATTACTAATGACGTCATAATGACGTCATCGAAGATGCTTAGCCTATATTTTTTGTTATATTTAGTACAGAACGCAGATATTTACTAACAACATGAAAGAATGTGTTTTGCTAACTTTAATTGCAACATCCTTTCAATTAGGAAATGTTAATAACCGTAAAAATTTCTTTGTGACGTATTGATGACGTCATACATAAGTGTTTCTTTTATGTTTTCTTAGATAGCTACGACAGTGAATAAAGCTGCACAAAATGGATCTGAATTTAATATCTGAATAAAAATTGATTGGCCTGTTTGCTGCAAATCTTGAAAACAAACCTTGGACTGCTAAGTTTTGATTAGTACACACTTCCAAAATTGTTACTGCGTTGTACCTAAGCATCTAAAACAAGGTGATTTTGAAAATGCAAAAAGCGGCGTTTGACGTTGTGGTTGCCATGACAACAATATTAAGTGGAACACAACGAAACATATCAAAAGATTACCAATAAAATTTTAGGAAAAGTCATAAAATTTCAGCATCGTATTGCCTTGCATTCCAAAGTTATTCGCAAAAATATACCTGGGGCGGATTCCGCCCCCCCCCCCCCCGAGCTATATAGGGTTAAACCTACTTTACATGCACGAATCCACATGGAACGCTATTTTAATTTCACCTCTTATGGTGTTGTTGATAGACTTGAGCGACTTATCAACAGTAGTTTTAGATCACATTTGTGACACAACTTGTCTCAAAACTGCATTGTACCTTTGTGCTACCTGACGGCGAAATAAGCCTAGAGGACATTTTGGTCGTATTTAAAAGTCTTCTCTAAAGAGACTGTCTTTCCAGTAATTTCTTTAAAATCTTTTCATATTAAAATCTAGATTTCGCTCTTACTTTTTGCACTATACTTTTACGTATCTGAATGATAACTACTAAATGAAAATGCCGCACACAAACAAACATGGCTTGCAGATCCATGAATCACGATGTACAATTAAGCATGGCCTGCGGAACCATAAAACAAAAGTTCTTTCGGACCTTAAAACAAGGACTCCTTACTCAGCTTCTAAAAAAGTCTAGTAGCACTATTTTTCCCTTTCAAGTGGTAGGAAGTAGACCTTTGGGCTTTGGTGAATTTTGATGACGTCTGGTGAAAAGCCACTGGCACTTAAACAGATCAGGACATTCAACCTACATTTACTCCGCGGTGAACTAAATGTTCATCGAGAGCTTGTACCGAGGTTTATAAAAAGGAATTTTTGGGGGAGGGTGCGGTTGAAAGAGGAAACAGACCAAATGAACGGGTCCGGGGGCATCACTGAGTTCCCCAGAAAAATTTAAAACAAAAACTAGGTTGTCTGGGACTGAAATGAAATCTTAAAAACCTTGAAACTATCGAACTTCAAAATCAATTTAGAAAGACGTACAGATATTCCTTTTTCAAATAGTTGGCAACAAAAATGTGTCAAAAATGGACCTTCGCTGTGTATGTGGGGGAGTGGGGTGGGTAATAAAGCCTTAGATTTTGCTTCAAATATAACCGAAATATCACAGCAAGAGAATATGATCATCATAAAAGCAAAGCAGTCCTTCCTATTCAGCAAGGGCGTAGCGTGGCAAAAGAAAAAAACCAAGTCCTCATTTGATGTGACGATGGGGAGCTTCGACGGGGCAGAGTCATGTGAACTGGTTGGTTCATACCTGCTATCTCAACTCCCGCCTGAACACACCAACAGCATCGGATTGTACAGAGATGATGGGCTTGCCGCTTTGAACACAACCCCACGCGAATTAGAAGACATCAAAAAAATGATCTGCAAGTTATTCAACGACAACAACTTAAAAATCACTATCGAAGCCAACAAGAAAACTGTTGATTTCCTAGACATCACCCTCGATCTCAAAACCGGAACGTACAAACCTTACACGAAACCAAACAACACACCACAATAGGTACACCGAGAAAGCAACCACCCACCGACAATCCTTCGTATAATCCCAGAAAGCATCAGCAACAGACTTAGCAGCATTTCCTCTAACAAGAAAGTATTCGACACAGCCGCCCCACAGTTTCAAGAAGCCTTAAGAGTGGATATAGCTACAAGCTCGCATTCAACCCGCGAAAGCCAAAAACAAAACGAAAACGAGGCAGAAATGTTATTTAGTACAATCCACCATACAGTTAGTCTCCCTCGCAGCCGTTTTTTCGACTCGTCACCAATGTTCCTCCCCACAAACGGCTGCTGACTTTTGAACAACATTCCTTTCCAGGATTTAGCCAATCAGTGTTCGATTTACATATTCCGGGAACTGTTGGCGCGGTTGAGATTTGACCAATCATAAATCGGTTTTTAAACTCGGAAAATTGATGGCGTCGCTCGAAGAAGCGTTCTGCATCGTAAGTGAGAGATTAAAAATATCTGGTTTGAACGAACACCAAAAGACGGCAACTTATCAGATTGTACGTTTTTGTTAATTTGCCCACTGTGTTCGGTAAATCGTTAATATATCAAGCCCTTCCAACTGTTCCATTCGTCTCTTCAGCCCTCCACACATTCCAACATCCCTTAGCTTGTTTGTCAGCCCTCCTCCTATCCCCACATTAGTCTCTTCAGCCCTCCACCCTTTCCAACATCCCTTAGCCTGCCTACCAGCCCTCCTCCTATCCCCACATTAGTCTCTTCAGCCCTCCACCCTTTCCAACATCCCTTAGCCTGCTTACCAGCCCTCCTCCTATCCCCACATTCGTCTCTTCAGCCCTCCACACATTCCAACATCCCTTAGC